>JBBMHQ010093028.1:0-10531 GCA_037834295.1 Postelsia palmaeformis | reverse complement strand
AAGATCTCGCGGGTCGGGTCGGGTCAAGTCAACATACCTCAAAAATTTCGCCGGTTGGGTCGAATCAGCTGATCCGACCCGACCCGACCCGACCCGTGAGGTTTGACCTGACCCGCGAAGAGTCCTGGGTTTCTCTTCTACTCCTCCTGATTCCCCCGCCCCGCATTCCCTTGATTGTGGTTCCTTCCACTCCCCCCATTGCGTCCCCTCCCCTCCACTCCCCCCGTTGCGTCCCCTCCCCTCATTCCCTTGGGTATGGTCATGTGACTACGGCCATACATGAAAAAGAACCCCCTTCCCCTCCCCCCCGCATTTCCTTGATCGGGAGTGGACCCGTTGCAACCCCTCCCTCATTCCCTTGAGTACCACCCACGGCGGATGTGCGGCGCTGCCTTCTCAGCTGTGCCTCATCCGCGTGCTACTTTGCCATAAACCGTTCGGCTACTTCAAGAACCCCCCGGTACCACTTCCCCGCTTTGCTGACTGCTGTGGATCACAGCGCGGCCTCAACTCCAAACACCAAGGGGGAGTGTTCCGTCGACCCTTCGGTGGCTCGGAACTCCTTAACGTCTTCGAAGATGCATATAGGTCAAGTTTTAGACTGTCCGCCAGGTCTCGGGGGTTTCCCCGCCAGTCATCGTCCCGAATATTACCCCGACTCTGTAATTGCTCTTTGCTATACAGAAGGGGGAGCTAAATAAGGCGGTGTAGTGCACGGAGATTTCGACCGCCCCATCTCGAAAGACCGTCTATTGGAGTTATGTTGCGGTGGTAATCCAAGGACCCGAGGGATTCCCAAAAGTGAGCACGACATGGAGGCGAAAGGGACAATGCAAATTAAACCCGGAGACTGTGGGGGTGTGAGCACACATCCACAGCACTTGTCCACCCTTTCAGCTTCTTATTGGTCGTCCCGTTCCCGGAGTGTTCCCCTACACCAGAAGACTGCCGACTGAGACGACTACGAGGTGGCTCAGGCATGCATTCCGCAGGCGGTGTGGAACAACGGGAATGCAGGTGGCATTCCTTGCGACACACTAAAAGAGTGTGGGCGTGTGAACGAGTGTCAGTGCCAGACAGCCTATGGCCCTGTTTGTTCTGAGAACGAAATAATTATACATGATGTTCTAGAGTGTGAGTATATCTGAGCAGCTTTCAGGGGGGACATAAACTACATCGACGGGAGAGCCCGACGATACTGCGCCATCATGCATGGCACGCGCACTGCTCGACTCTGTGACATTTCTGCCCTCTGGCGACAAACAGTAACGTCCTTCAAACTTGGGAAGTCTGGTATACTCTCGAATTGATACCGCGGGTCGCGGTATCAATTCGGTACGGCTTCGGCAGGTTCGGCACGACCAACCCAATACACCCGGGTACCGGTATGCCTTTGACCGCAATAGCGGGGGTGCGTGTATTTGGTCGGTGCCGTCTCGACAAAGGTCCCCGACACTTGCGTAAGTCCGGTGCTTGTCCAATACCGGTTCTCGACACTTCCATAAGTTCGGTACGCCCACCTAAAGATCCCCCGGGTTCCGGTGTAACCTCGGCCACGATGCCGGGGGTACCGGTGTTTTTTCTACACTGGGCTCGATACCCTACCGAACACTCCGGTAAGTTCGGTACCTTTTCCATATCGATACCTCAGTCTCCGTCGTGCACGAAAGGAATTAAAGTAAAGCTGCTCTTCCTCTATCTCTAAGCAAACAACAAACGTGGGTACCAACGGGAACCGACTCAATAGGCAGACCTGTCCAGGGATAAAAAGTGCCCCGCATGCTCTGATCTTAACAAGTGGCATTTGTCGGCGTAGGACCTTCATGTTTTAGCCAGTACAAGTTTTTGATGTCGCTATTTTCCTTTCGCTTTGCTTTCCTAGCAAAGTCAGTTCGCTCCGCACAACTGCATGATGCAGACTCATGGGGAGAGAGGGTCTGCTTCCCCTCACGCTCGATGATACACTGAGGCCTAGAGCCCCTCAGTGCTAAGGCTTGTCGATGGAGACCGAGCACCTTGTACAACAGACCACCAGGCGGAGCGTGTGTCTCGGCAGGAGCCCCATGATGACGAAGTGGATCAAGCGCCTTGAACAACACACCCACACGAGGAGCCAGGGCCTCGGCTGGAGCCCCTAGACGAAGCTCGAGCAGCGTCCTGGAGACGGACCTTGTTCAAGACCTCTTTCGTGCCTTCTCGCTCGACGGAGCGAGCTTTGCCGTCCAAGATCTCTGGACGCCCCTACTCCTCAGAGCGCGTGTCGCGCGAAACCAGCCAGCCTTGAGTTTTGCAGCTTGACTCCCCACTCGTGCCCTCTGCCGTCCAAGCCACCTGGCTCCGCTGGGGGCGTTGAGCCAGCTGCTTCTGCTCTGGGACGGAGGGCCTCGGGCAAACCTGGACGCAGCGCTTTCCATGCCACACAGCTGCGCTCTTCGCCGTCGATTCTGCCTGCTCCTGGGCCAGATGAGAGAATGATTGAGGACACTTTCCCACCTCGTATTCCGCTGCTGCCCGAACTCGCTCGTACGCGTAGGATGGCCGCGAGCGATGCTGCCCCTTGAGCTTTTTCTCGTGCCGCGATCACACGATGCTTTTGTTTTCGTGCCTGAGTCACACGATGACACACTGGACTTCAGTATTGAGCCCGCTTCCCTCGCTACTGTAGCTGCAAACGAATATTCTGCCTGGCGATTCCGTACTGCTGCACGTTTTAATACTGCTGCCAGCGGGAGCGTTACGGCCGCCCGTGATAATTTTCTCACGTCTCGCCCACAAGACAGCACTCTGCATTTCAGTATTGCACCTGCCTTGTCCACTACTATAGCCAACCACGCCGATTCTGCTGGAACCTACAGCACTGCTACAGGTTTTGATGCTGCTGGTAAAGAAACCGCAACGGCCGCTTGTGATTTTTTTCCTGCGCCCCGCTCTCAAGACGGCACCCTGGATTTCAGTATTATTGCATCTGCCTTGTCCGCTGCTGTTGTAGCCACCCCCACCGATTCTGCTGGAACCTAGAGTCCTGCTGCAAGTTTGATGCTGCTGTTAAAGGGAGCGCAACGGCCGCCCGTGATTTGTTTCCCGCACCCCGCCCTCAAGATGGCACCCTAAATTTCAGTATTGCCCCTACCTTTCCCACTGCTGTATTTTGCTAGAAAATGTCGTGCTGATGCGAATTTGAATACTGCTGTTAGAGGGGACGATGCTTCTGGTAGACCCTCCAGTACCGGAGACGTACTTACACCAAACACACTTAATCTTAGTACACGGGAAACCGCGACGACCGCATTTCTATCGCACCACCTTCTGGGGTCGATGCTCACTCCCCAAGGGCTCGTAGCGCTCGCCGAATGGCGCGCCTTGCCTTGATCATTACTATGTAAGTTGCTGAAGCACAAGCCGCGGCGACTGCCACCGCTGTTTCCGCATTACACGACCCTGAGTACCGCTGAATGCCGTCCCCCCCGGCCCCGGTGTCTTCCCCTGCTCCCGTGTCTTCCCCTGCTCCCGTGTCTTCCCCTTCTCCCGTGGCTTCCCCCTGAGGCGGTGACGAGGGTGGTCTCTGTCGCTCGCCGACTCCGACGCTAGATACTCGCGGGCGATTCCTGGAAGGCCCAGCAACGCCGGGCGCACACGATGGCTCTGAGGATTAGCCTGCGAAAGGCGCAAGACGCGTTCCCCTTCACCGCTGTCTGGCCTAATCCGAGCGAGTATTGTTGTCACTACAAGAGCCGGGTCGACCTCGGCGACCAGGGACACCGGCTGCTGAACGTCGGACAGGGCTCGGAGTTGATCCACACCCTTTCAGCCCCCCCTCGAACGACCGGGCTCACCGACCCCCGGGGCACCAACGCCCGGGAGTGCCCGATAGCTCTGGGGCCCACGGAAGATTCCATCGCTGCCCTGACGACCGAGACCACCGGCGCCCGAGCATGAGAGGAGCCTCGGCCGGCCATGACGGCAGGGCCCGCCGCGAATAGGGCCCAGACCACGGCCGGAGCACATCTCGGCGAAACGGGGCTGGACGTCAGCCAAATCGCGGCCAGAGAAAGGACAGTTCGAGCGACGGGCGCAACTGGAGCTACCGCCCGCGGAGAGACGCTTCTCAGACCAGCTCTTCCAGCTTCTCCACAGACGGCAGCGGCAAAAGCCCCGTTCCTGAGGTCACCACCAGCTCAAAGAGGCAAGTAGCTTTCTCGCTGGAGGACGTTGCTCTCTCCGCCGCGCTTCTTGGTCGCTTGACCATGTCCGATGATCGCGCCATGCCCGTGTCGTCTAACCTTGCTCACGCTCGCACGACGGCAACCGACCCTGCCGCTGCCGCCGTTGCGAAAGCGCACACCGCTGACGTCCGACGGGCGTTCAATCACCTGGAACTGAAGGGCATCTCTCGTCTTCCTGTCCTACCTTTTTCCTCCTCGATCAACCCTTCTGACGCCGCGCAGCAACACACGTGTTCGGTGAAGGCCTCCACGTCTGATATTCTGATGATGTGCAACGATGGCAGCCGCAAAGGCCTTAGTTCTATCGATGGGATGCCCGGTTGGGAGTACCCCCTCACGAAATCCTTCGCGCGCGCCATCGCGCCTGACAAGCCCACGACCGCCCCCGTCACTACCTTGATGGATGCTTGTTTGAGCAGGTGTCGCGCGCCCTCGCAGCCGGATCGACGGAACCGGAGGCGTTCACGCTCCTCCTGAGGTTGCTGAGCAACCACTCCGACCGCACCGACACGGGAGACAGCTGCACCAATGCGCATAGTTTTGGCGTACCTAACGGGAGCCCCTTTTGCGATTGTAGCCGTGTTTTTCGAGGGGTGGTGTCGGCATCGACAGGGACTAAGCGTTTTTGGCACTGAGGGTGAAGATTGCTTTAGAGGTGGTTCGGATGGCAGTGAACGAGTAGTTCCCTAGATTGATGCCCACGCTGTCCCCGGGAGTTTTGGCTACGATGTCGAGGCCGTTTGGTACCTCGGACGCCATGCGGTTGGCTTTTGAGACTCTCGCGAATAATAAGACACCTTCCATCAACGGCAAAACATATTTTTCTTTGCCTCCTTCTTCGACGGGTGTATGGTCATCCGCCCCGTCGGGGCCCTGGCCCGCCAGTAATGGCAGCAGCCAGGGCTGGACGCTTCCCCAGTTGCCTGCTTGGTAGACGGGGTCGCGCAGTAAACCGCTTGTGATGAATATTCGCAAATCCATCCCTGACTGCCTCGACCCGTGGCTTGACACCGCTTCCCCTAAAAGAACACCACTATGCTGAAGTTCACGCCGTTTGCAAGTCCATTCAGGCCGAGGACCCTCTCCTCTGGAGCGGTCTACTTTCATCGTTCGCCCGCGCGGCCGCCCCCAGCGAATTTTGAGGCCACTGTTTGAACTGCCACGAAGACTCATATTCTCTCAGACAGTGTAGGCACCCCTTTCAGAACCTTAGCCGTATTCTAAACCCCGACCTCGGAACTCTCGGCGACGACGGCGCGACGTTCCGTCGTTGGCAAGAACGCATGACCAGACACCGCCGCGAGAACAACCCGCGGCCGAACAAGCACAACCACAAGAAACAAAGACTTCGTTCCGGCCATTCGCGCGGGCAACATCAAGGCCAGGATTGATATAACATCAAGGCAAACACCGAAACCCCGAGATCTCGGTTGAAGCTAGGCTCGAAGTTTCTTTGCAGTAACGGTGGCCGCCCCACCCTTTTTCCTATCAAGGAAGAGCCGAACAAATCAGCGGCCTCGACCACCTCCCCCACCAGGTCTACAGGACGGAAGCCCTCTCTCATGGACCCTTTGTTGCCCCCCACCGGAGCACCGTTCCCGAAGTCGTCTACGGGGTCTGCAGACCCTTTTTTGTCTTGGCGCACGCCACTCCACGTGCGCCGCGCTCCTTCGGCTCCAGTGGAACAGGAAAAACCTGGTACCGCCCGTCGATCCAGTGGTGACTCCATGGCCTACCGGACGGCAAACTCGTTAAATTTGGAAGAATCGCAGCTCTCGTCAAGCAGAACGGGCTTGGAGCCCCCTACCCCCTTTGGTCAAGGGGAGAGATCATCGGTCGCATCAAGAGAACCTTCGGGCGATTTTTTGCCCACGGGCAATGGTGACACCGAGCCAGTGAGCGTGGAACCGGACTCGCCTCTAGCTCAGTGTTTCCAGAGAAGCACACTCCCCCTCACACACACCGCAAGGGCGGCCAGGGACGAATCGACACCTTCGGTCTTTGACCCTACTCTCGAGTATTCAACGGAGCGGGTAGTACTTTTCTGGCAGCCCCCCTCCTATTTTTTGCGGTGGTCCCCCTCGTTTTTTGTCATTGACGGTGTGGCATATTCCTGCTCGAAGCAGTATATAATGGCTGAAACGTCTCACCTATTTCTGGACCACGACACAGCGGAGCGGAGTATGGCATAGCCAGACCCACGCGAGCGCAGATGCCTCGGTCGAGGCGTGCATAACTTCGGCTGCGCTACCTGGGACCGCGCTCGGGAAGACGCCGTCCTTGCTGGTGCTTTCGCCACATTCACGCAGAACCCGGCCATGAAGCAGCACCTATTGAGCACTGGCCCTAAATGTTTGGCTGAAGCCAGCCCTTTTTGACCCCGTGTGGGGCATCGGTCCCCAGTCAAACGACCCCGAAGATCAAGACCCCTCTCGGTGGCGAGTTTTTTTTTTCTCGGGGAAGCTCTTTCCACCGTCGCGACACCCTTCGCTCAAGTGGGGCCGGGTTCGCACACCCCGCCTCCTCTGATCACTTTTTTTGACAACTGAGAGAATTCATGAGATTTCACCAGCACCGCCCCGCCCTTTGGCCGTGGCCCGCGCTTGCCCGGGTCCTCCCTTGGAGGTTTCGACCTATTTTTCTGACGCGCCGGCTGATCACAGCCCCGAGGGTTTGGCTGTCGCACCTAGTGTCGACCTCTTCCTCGCACTGCCAGAACAGGACCCCTGCCTCATCGAGGGCATCCTTACCCTCGATGACGCCACGTTAAGAACCGAAATCGCGATTCACAGCGGAGGTGACGTTCTTGCACCTTCTGGTTGCGTAGCGCTTCTCGACACTGGCTCCCCGCAGACTTTCATTCGACGATATGTTTTGGATCGCATGCTCTCGGTTGGTGCGGCATCCATCGCTTGCGAGCAGATATGCACCCCTTGTTCTTGTTTGGCGAAGCAGCCTCTCTGAAGACTTCGACGAATGTACGCCTGAACGTCCTTTTTTTTCGAGAAAAGGAGCCTACGAGCTCCCTCGCAGTTTGGGCCTGCGTGGCTCCCCCCTCAGTGGTGCAGCATGCGGTACTACTAGGACGCGACAGCTGGATGCGTTTTAATCGCCACTCCTACCGCTCTCTGCTACCTCGCCCGTCAGACCAACGCGTTTTTGGCGAGCTGGAGTTCGTTGACCACGCTCCGACAGGCATGTCCGTGTACGCCGTCGACCCCGCAGCTTCGGGTGGAATATTGCATTTACGCTACGAGGGCGCTGCAGGCGTCACCCCGTCCGATGATCTTCAACTGCTCACGGTTCACTTGGATCGAAGAGATGGCTCCCCGGCACTCACTGGACACTACTTGGTTGATATGATGCCCCAGATCAACCTACCCTCGGTTGAGGAGAACTTCGTCGCCTCCGGGCGACAGGTCCTTCCCCTCGTTGGAGTGGTGGCTCTCGAGCCGGGGGATATCCTCGGCGTCGCTCACGACCCAATGCTGAGCGTTCCGCTGGGCGTTTTGCAGCAGGAGAAACGAGCCCTCAGCCCTCCCTCGCGACTTGCTGAGGTGCCTTCGGTGTCAGTAGATACAGCTTCCCCCCTCGCAGCTCCAGCCTCGGCCTCGCCTGCCCTGCTTGAGCGCTTGAGCCCAGAACGGCGCGCTTCGTTCCTGCACGTCTGGGCACGTTTGCCGTTGCATCTGCGGCAGGTGGTGTTTCACCCTCACCGCACGGATTGGACCCCTGATGCCATCGAATAGCTGGGGGATGTTCTCTGCAAATTTCCGAACGTTTTCTTGAAGTCCAAGTCTGGTTTTGGTTCCTTCTTGTTGGTGCCTTTCGTGATTTTGGTCCCGGAAGGAAGCGCTCCTGTCACGTTCACGCCGCACCGCACCAATCCCATTCTGACCAAGGAAGTGGAGGCCACCTTGGATCCGTATCTAGCGGCAGGTCTGACCCAGCACTCGACCTCGCCGTACTCGAGCCCACTGGTCGTTAGCCCGAAGAAGGCTGGAGGCGTTCTGATCACCGTGCACTACAAGAAAATCAGCCACATCAGCAACCTTGGCCAGCTGCCTATTCCTTGCGTGGGTCTAGCCCTCGACTTCCTGGAGAAGGGACGAGTGTTTTCTCTCTTCGATTTGGTCTCCTCGCTTCACCAGATTACCGCGCACAAGTACGCCGTCCCTCTCACGGCGTTTTGCACTCCTACGGGCCTCCACAAGTGGCTTGTCATGCCCCAAGATAGCAGTGCTTTGTCCGGCTTGTTTGTCAAAGTGATCTGCGAAATTATGAAAGATCTGGCACAAGTGGTGGCCTACCTCGATGATGTGATCGTCTTCGAGTCTGATCCGGCGGCCCATGTCAAGACGATACGCGTCCTTTTTGAACGCCTGCGCAAACACAACCTCAAGCTCTTCCCCTCGAAGGCTCGCCTCGGCGCCACGGGCGCTCATTGTTTAGGCCACTCCGTTTCGCCCGCGGGTTTACGCCCCAATGCGGAAATTGTTTCGGCCTTGATGAAAATGCCGACGTCCAACAACTTCAAGCAGCTCCGTGCGCTGATTGGTGGCGTGGGATATTATCGCGAGTTCCTGCCCGACCTGTCTGAAAGGATCCGCCCTCTCACCGCCCTTCTCCGGAATGGGGTTAAGTACTTCTGTACGCTGGCCATGGAAGTCGTTGATTGCCAGATCCTCGCCGAGCTCGCTGCCCCGTCAACTTTGAGCTTCCCGGACTGAAACACTGTAGCCTATGGCTCTCGCCCTTTTCACATGTACTGCTGTGAGGCTTGCATCGACGGTTTTGGTGCCACGCTCGAATAAGAACAACCGGATGGCTCGGAACGCCCCGTTGCTTAGATCAGTCGCGCTACTCTCGATCATGAGAGTCACTGGACTCCGTTGGACCTGGAAGCTGGCCGCACTGTCTGGGTCATCAAACGACTCCGAGGCTACCTATAGGGGACGAAGTTTTGCAAATTATTCGGACCACAAAGCACTTGAGAGCATCGGCGAAGTAGGGGACTACAACCCGCAAGTCCAGCGGTGGTTCCATTTCCTCACCGCGTTCGACTACACCCTCGAGTACCGCAGGAGTAGCGTCAACGGAAATGCTGATTTCCTATCCCGTTTGCCGGAGCCTGCCATAGAATACGACCGCAGTGGGGCTAGCAGCCTCACTCCCGTCGAAAAAGGTAGCATCTTCCTCATCCAAGCCTGCGGGCTTCGCACTCGCTCGTCGCCGACCCTCGGTGCCGGTTTGGGTGGGCTTGTGCCCAGCACCGAAAATGCCGTCTTGGGTGGGCTGCCTTTCACCTCTTCGGATCTTCGCGATTATCGCATCCACGGGCCATGTATGAGGATTGACGACCTCTCTGCTCCTTCGAGGAGATTTGTCGCTCGTATTGTTGCTGTTATTGCTGTTCTCACATTAACTCATCGCCGCAGTATACCGCAGTACGTGGTCACAGGACAGGCTCCAATAACTCTGGAGTGGAAGAGATACCTCGATACAAATAATACAATCTAACAATAGTACATCTACACCTCAGACAAACAATGACAACTGAGATCCGCGCACGTACGTACCCTTTACATGCGGTACGCGGTACAAGTCGCCACAGAAACCGAGAAGACTACCTGTGCCCCGCAAAAAATAGACAGGGTAAAACAACTCGACGTCGAAAAATCGAAATCAAAATCGAGGAAACCACAAATTCAAAAGGAAAGAGAGATAAAAAGTTCAACCCAGGCAAAATAGCATTAGAAGGCAAGAACTCAAGAAAGGAAACACACAATAGAATGCGCATTGGTTCGCAAATCGCAGGCTCGCACGCGGAGCGAGAGGTGTAGAATAAAGATAAGAAGAACAATAAAAATGTACGTACTCCGCCACTAAGAACACCAAAGAGCAGGAACGAAACTAACAGACGAAATAAAGTACGATGAAGCAAAGCAAAAATAAAAAGCAGATAGCAAAAAAACACACCGGAAAATACAAACAAAAACTAAATAGTTACAAACGGTCAAGAAGGAAGTCGTGAGAAAAAAGGACAAATAAGGGACGAAAACGGGCGGCGGGGAGATATAATACGAAAGGCAGGAACTGGTGCCTACAGACACGCAAAGTTGCCCGGGTGGCACCATGCTAGTCACTTGGGTCCGAAAGAAGGGAGCGCGTCATGACGATGATGGCCATACCCAGGCTTCAGTTTGTTGGACAGACCCCCCCCTCTTTTCCCCGCTCCCCCCTCGTCCCCCTTTCGCCTCCCCCTCTTCCCTAACATTCTTCGCACGTGCGTTAGCGTCAACCGTGAT
>JBBMHQ010093006.1:0-10531 GCA_037834295.1 Postelsia palmaeformis | reverse complement strand
GACTTCTCGCTGATAATATGCTGTTTTTTTCACTACTATCGTGATAGATGAGTCTGCACTCGAACTGCATCCAAGTCTACTGAGTCTGCGCCTGTCCTGGTTACATCACTGTACTACTGTCTGTGCCGTGATTTCTCACCACGGTTGCAATATTGGATGGGTCTGTGCTCGAAAGTCACACGCCCTTCGGGTTTGCATCTTATCTGTGTGCGTTACCGTACTACTGTACTGCTGCGCCTTGTGTGCGTGACTGTGACTGCCTGTCGTCCTACTTTTTCAGTTACAACTGGCATTTTGGTAACCTATTATGACTGTCACTTCCGTCTAGCTCTCCGATCTCGGCTCGGCTTTCGACACGAGCAGTACAGGACGGTGCGCATAAACGGCGGGCGTCTATCAGTCCCGAGCGGGTCCGAATCGGTTCAGTATACGCGTCGCACCCTAAAAAACAAAAAGCGAACGGACGGACAGACGGACGGACGGAGGAATAAACCTCGATATTAAAGACTCGTGAAAAAAAAACACGCTGTGGCAGCTTTCAGAACAGTTTTTTGCCCGTTTGTGTCCGTTCGTGGGCATGGGTACTCCCACATAGGTAATCACGCGACTCCTTATCGAAGAGCACCTATTAAGGCTCTTCATTATATCATAACCATCGTAGCCTACTCGGGGATCTCTCCGGAATCGAAGTCACGATGTACATATATTGTTGCTCCGCGACTGTTATGGACCTCAAAATCAAGAATGAAGAAGCATTATGTTTGAACTTGAACAGCGATGACAGGTGCGACCGTAACGCTGGTAACATGTGTTGCATATCCAAGAGCCGAACGGTAACATAGCAACAGTTTGTTGCATTCATTTCAGCTCGGACGGCAACACAAAAACAGAGTTTTGCGTGTAGTTCCTAACATTGTGTTGAGATAATGATGTCCGTGTTGGTCACAGCGTAACACTTTGTTACCGTACCAGAGCTGCGGAAATAGAGGAGGAAGGTAGCGTTGAAGCGTTCTCATGTTCGCTGATTTCCATCTAGCATTTTGTTTCCGCGTTACGATGTTCGCCCCCCACAGCTAATACTATTGTTGAAAAGATCGTTGATATGCCGCCGGGATGGGCCCTGTAACGTGGACAAGTGTTCTCTGAGTGTTACGTTGTCCTAGATGTGGAAATCCCAAGTCGCTGCTGAGGTGTTGTTGCAAGTCGACGACTGCATTAAATTCATCTTGTGCTTGGCATCGTCCTCTTTTCACGGCGGAGCAATGAGCTTCACCCCACAGCGACGTACAAATACTACAGGCTGGGGGCGTGCCTTGTTTGATACGCAGACTGTGCTTCCGGTCGTTTTACCTCCGCTGCCGTATTTGCAGGCAAACCGTCTTTGCTGGCTGACCGCTGGAAAAGGGTATTTCCCGAAGGTACGTCAAGCAGTTATACCCCTTTCGCGGCGTTCCTTTTCAAGCAGTGTCTCCGAAGTACACTTATGTGGCAGCTATTGACAGTTCTTCTGTACAGAATGCGAGGTATGTGCTGTAATCGTTCCCGAGCTAATATGCTCCTTCATAAGAAACTCTAGATACTTCGAGGAGGTATGGGAAGTATCCACGGGAATGTGGCTCTGCTCGCTAGTCTCAGCGATATATGCTTCGGTTTGGCAGGGTACGTTTTTTGTTTTATTATAGAAGACGCCCATGATGAGCCGCCAATACCGAACCAGAGGTGGGATTTTTCAGCTGATAGCAGCGTCAACGATTTGCCCCTTCCTGCTCCGGCTACAAGTAGTGCTAATAAGCCTCAACTACAGCGCTACTACTGCTGCTACCAAAACGACGATTTGTATACATCGACGACTAAAATGATAAACGGGCGTGTCAGAAGGATGGTCTCAGTGGACTTTAATATATAGATGCTCTGAAACACAGTCTCGTAATAGGGGATTGTTCTTTGAGTTATTATGTTATGACATCGCTTTGTACGAGGCCAAAAGCCTGGAGAATACCTGGATTCGGGCACTGTACTTGGAAGGCGCATCTGAGGTGGAAAATCAGGGGTTTTCACAAAGAGGCTCTAACTTAGTCTCACAAAGAGGCTCTAACTTAGTCTCAGTCTCCGTCGTGCATGAAAGAGAATACAACTACTCTCCGTCTATCTCTATGCAAACCACACACGTGAGTACCAACGAGTACCGACGTAATTGCCAGACCTGTCCAGATAAATACAGTGTCCCGCCTGCTCTGATTTTGAAAGAATGGCGTAGTCGACAGGACGAAACACCCACTGGCTAGGCGCGGTCATCAAACATAGTCAAACGATCAAGAAGTACCTTGCCGTTCAGAGGTGTGGGAGTGAGTTTCCAGGAGTCGCATCTTCGACTCATGTTCCACTTTTTTATCAGGGTTTCCATAATTCTCCCCTTTTTCCTGCATACACGGCTCATCAACGTTGGCGAGTGCAGTGATAGCGCGTTGTAAAATATTGAAAGCCTGGCAACTACCTGGGTTCAGGTACTGGGACCGTACTTGAGTCACTTGCAAGGCGTATCTTTGGTGGAAAACCAGTGTTTTTCCAAAGAGAGAGGCACGAGCTTGGCCTCAGTCTCCGTCGTGCATGGAAGGAATGAGGCTGCTCTTTTTCTGTCTCTAAGCAAAACAAACACGTGAGCACCATAGAGTACCGACGTATACCCCACAGATCTGTTCAGGTACACCATGTATGTAGTGTCCTGTATCCTCCGAATTAAACAAAAAAAAACTGGGAGAGGAGTCTATTCGTTGAAATGTGCGATCGCCTCCACCATGTGCATCAGGAATAACCGGATCTGCATGCGAAGTAAGTCCACCACACATTTTGATAACGTCAGTGTTGGATGGCCTAAAGAACGGTTCATCAAGAACTTGGGGACAAATCGTAAAAGCAACTTTGATGTACGCTGTCATGAAGACGAGTGGGACTGGAATGTTTGCAGACGCCAAAGTTTTTAATCTCCGTCCATACCAGCATCTGGACTCCCAACAGCTCATTGTAGCAAATCGTTCATTGCCTAGAGAGGGGCCGTTCCCACGTCCACAACCAACCGGTGATCCAGCAGAACTTAATGCTCCATTAGGATCAGAATAAGCTCCGATAGACGGTCGCCTCCATCAAGATTATCTTAGTCGCCGGAGGGCATAGGACAACCGAGTTTTAAGAGGATTTTCTAGCTTCTCGTGGGCGTGGGTGCCGAACCGTCAGGAGTCCCCGGGGTCGTCAGATCGAGGAACTGTCAACCAAAGGGCTGCGGGAAACTGAATGTTCACCACAACACGTGCAGGGAGCGACGCAAACAAACCCAGGCGAGTGGGTCTAGTCAGTGGCCAAGAGAAGAGTGTTGAAAAAACATTTTTATCAGGCGAGCCGCGCGCTGTTTTCTCCAGCGCGTGCGTTCCGTGTTTTAGATCGGATATACCACGAGTATGTTATAACAACTTAGACTCGAAAATAGACTACTGTGGACAAATACCAATATCGTCGAGTGACCCGTGAGCGCTTCGCTTCTAATTGGAGGCTCAGAACTACACCGGGTACATCAAGCAAGCACATCCTGTAACGATGGCGGACTTTAATGGCCACATCGGCAAAGTTCTACAGGGACTCATGACGTTGAGCTTTACAGACCCCTCGCTCTTCGACTAATGAGACGAGCACATGTTCACGTGATTAGCTAAACTCGCCCAGCGAAGTTGTATGCATGAAAAGTCGGGCCCGTCTCATGGCGGGGGTGGCTGTTGAAACTGCAGCTGATGCCCTCTACCGAATGTAGGCAGAGCCCGTTATAGCTAGTGAAGTTACGTACGCGATCTTGCTCAGGGTGATGTAGGAATATTATTCGGGCGCGAGCACTGGGTACTCAGCGAAGGTTAGACCATCAGACAGGACGCGCTGCCGCTTCCGAGCTATCGACCATATACGTGAAACGTTTGAAAGAAAAAAACCTTATAAAACCGCGGCTTAATCAGGAATCAGCATGGGAGACGCGCAAAACCCGGGCGACTATTTTCTTCTGCGTTACCCTCTGTGGAGCGGACAAGTGCAGCGTAAGGGCTAATACTTCTCGGAACGACCTTTGAAGGAAAACAATGTGAACGGGCTCTGGGGAAGTGAAAACCTAAACGTAGCGAGATCTTAGATGGGCCTGGAAGTGATCCAGCAGACCATGCGATGTATGTACTCGACGGCATGTCATGCGGCGACGATATCTTGAGAGCGATAGCTGGACGTGGATCGACGATCGCAGCGGAACTTGAACGTGCCTCCAGGTACGTAATACCCAACACTTGCGAGGAGAGGACGCAGCGGTACCAGACAAACAAAAAAGAAGGCATAATCAGGGGCCCATCCGAGACAGACGTCGTGTTTTTGCTTTAACTCAAGTTTAACGAGGAATATGACTGTTGCGCGCATGAAATCTGCGTCGACAGGCGAGTTATTCGCACGACTGCCGTGCTTAGTGAAATCTTTCCACCTGACGGTATGAAAGACAACTCGGACTCCAACTGCGGATTAATGTGAATAGGTTCGATTAGTGGGCAACCAGCACCATCAAAGCAAACACCCCATCGTTATAATTAACAAGGACGTCGTCGCGGTTAACGGAAAATGCAATTTATAGACACAGTGGAAACCGCCCACCGCTTGGGGCCAGCGTTTTTTATGTCGGGCAAAGCTCAACGAGCAGGGGTGGTTCGCCTCAATCACCTTTGTTCAATGAAGGCGATGGCCATGGTGGTCGACAGTGGTGTAGCTTTGAACGTATTAATCGACGATCGCATCTAAGACAGAAAATCCTCTATGCATGACAGTGCTCGTCAAAGACAATATTTTAGTCACCAATTGACAACAGCTGCTCGGAAGCCCGACCGATCGTCTCCTAGTCGTCGTCACTGATAGGGCGAGATCATCACTGAGCAGGCACGACCCAGGGGTGTAGATCCGATTCCGTGATATTTTGACGCTTCATCCGCCGGGGATGGTGCACTTCCCTCCTTTGATGCGGCCTTCAGTGAACCTGTCTTTAGTCGGTTTGTTATATTCGTCATACTCCTGACACCCTGTCGGAGTAGTCTAAGTGCAGCACTAGTTTCTTCACCTTATGCCCCCAAAAAGATAAAGTGGAACGAGGAGGTGTTGTTTTTCCGAGCGACATGCAGTACGTTTGTTTCTCGAGGAAGATGACGTTGCACCTTGAAATCGTCTCTTTGACTGGGTTGTAAATACGATGGTCTGTACTATCCTGACTGAAACAGCAGAGCTTGCCTTCCAAGACCTTGTCCCCGAGCTTCGATGTGTAGTTTTCCGTGTAAGCGCACGTTCTTGACCCGATGGCACGCACGTTCGATATATCTGTTTCCTTGCTATGAATCTTGACGGGAGGCATTTTTTATCTCAATGCCTAGTGAGATGGATCGTTGCTCAGTTAGGCTACTCAAAAAACCAGTTTGCCCAAATTTTCGCCTGTAAGAAGGCACCTTGTCATGGTGCCAAAGGTCTTCTTATCGCGTTCTGACACCACATTAATTTGGGGCGTCGCAGTCGCGATGTATTCTACGCTGTTGCCGGAGTCAGCTCAGAGATAATTTCACTCCTTGGAAACTTGCCTCCCTTGCCGCAATCCAGGCTTTGAATGCATTCAAAGGACTCGTACAGTAATCGTTATGCCTTACCGATATATCTATTTCACTGCCTGCGTTTCGGATTTGAGAAGGGAGGCCTCCATACTCTGGGAGTAGCCTTCAAAACTCCTATGAACGTACTTCAATCTTCTCCAGACTGCTTGTGTAATGGATCTCTTACGGCCTGTGTAAGTTCCAATGATCCGTCGTTTTCGTGCATCGTCGTCTTCGAGTAACCCGTTTGGCTACTTTTGCTTACCACGCTAATCAATGAATGTCACAGCCTGATACTGTGCTGGTACAATCGACACCATTGCCTCCGGACCTGCGAATACGACCTATGCCGCGGGGGTTCACATATCCCAGTCGCTTGTACCGGATATCAGCGCTCTGGTTGTCCGCAAGCACAACCGCCAGCGCTGACGATGACTCCGTAAAAGCTGTAGCAGTCGTTATTGTCGAATCCGTTAAAGCTGTCGTGATATCAACCGTCACAGCCGTCTTAGTCAAATTCTTGACGTCAGGGATAAAGAGACACACTATCAACAGGCACATATCCGGGTTCGCTCCGAGCTGATTCAATGGGAGAAAAATATTGCTGGTGAACTGGAGGTGGGGATTACCGCTTGAAATATGGTGTCTACCTCCCACTTTAATGCTGACGCAAGTGAAAAGAGGCGGCGGCCCATCCCGAGCTACGACAAACGTGACGATTCGCGCAGAAAGATGCTGACCGGACAGATTGAAGCCGTGACCACTGATGGGGCCCTTTGCTGTGGCGAGTGCCTTCTCCTTGCCTTTAGTCTTGATGGGCTTTGGCTCATCCAGTATTTTGTCACCCCTCATCCATTGACGTAGGCCTGGGATCAGCTCCATGGACATAAAGTGGAGAGGTGGCGCTGTTCACTAGCATAGTGGATTTGTTTGAGTTGATATCGGACATTCGTTTGTCACTCCCCGCCGACAGCGTTTTAAACGCGAATCTCTTGCAAACGTCATCATCGGAAGTAGGGGATGGTTCCTCGTCATCGATTTCAGGAAGGGAACCGGTAGTCAGTAAATCACAAGTAAGGTGAGCAGCTCCGAGCTCACGCGGTGCATCGCACCCCGCGTTACTGTTTGTTCGAGGCAGTCGTATGGGCGAAACACCGGTTTTGGCTCCTGCGTCAATTTTCCCGGAAGTGTCCTCGGTCTTCTTTTTGTTGTCGGCGTTTTGGTTGGTCTGTCTTCTTGCAGTTGCGGGCGAGATGATCGTTCCTTCCGAAGTGGCTGCGAGGTCATGTCTCTGTTGCCCTGACTATGCCGCAACCAGATATCTTCCCTTTCGAACTGTTACGGCGAAAACATCGTTCGAGCTTTAATGGCGCATCGTGCTCTGCATCCTGTCGATATCACACGTTTAGCCGCGGTATATCGTCTGCTTCGATAGCACCGGCAAGTACGAGAGACATCTCCATGCCGTCGGATTATTCGGTTGGACGGGTATTTCCCTCAATCAGACTCGCGAAGTCGCGACTTGTCGCCCCCAGCACCACGACCCGTGGTTTATGCCGGTCACGAAATTCACCTGGCTACCGGGCGTAAAATCACTCAAGATTCAGAATCGCGTTAACCTGGTTGCCACTGGTAAAAGTGGAGCCCCCAGCGATAGGTAGAAAAATGCTACGCGGTAAGTTATTCCTCTGCGCCAGAGCGAGTAGTGGTAACAGGTACAGTAGGTAGCAATATTGCTGTATGGTCGGGATATAAAACGTACTCAAATGTCGTATTCGTTTCGGGGGAACTACTAGACACACGCAGTGAGCGTTTTGACTGCCCTTCCGGGTTACAAACTTACGGAGTCTAATGACGAATGTGCACAAAACATAGCCCCCTTGTCCCCTTTGCTTTTTACATTAGTGTCGACGTTCCGCCCTCCCCTGAGAGAAAGCAGTATGTTTACCTGCAGTTAAGTTTCATACTACCATCGCTCGAAGGTCCAGTCCTTCTGCTGTAGTAGCGAACCAGTAGTAGCTCGAGATGGCGTCCTTGGGCTACCGTGATATTTATTTTATTTGTAACTTGCCTTGTTTACGCGACCCAAGGCTCAAAACCTGTTCGTAATTGCTGTGTAACCCCATTATAAGGAATAGACTCGATTGTCGATTGCCAAAAACCACACAGACAGCCTATGCTCTGGGCAAACGCGAAGTCACGGTGAGGTGATTCGTACGAGTAGCTTCAGTAAAGGAATATATGTTGATGTTGGGTTCAGACTGATGATGTTGACTGGTTGGTTAGCTCAGCAGATGAGAGCTGATAGTGAACAAGACTTGAGAGAGCTCGTAGGAGAGCAGTGCGCGTGTGCGCTTGCAGCTCGGAAACACAAAATAAGACCCTTACAATCCGTTCAAAACAATGTAAAAAAGGGGAGGATCCTTGCAATCAGCTACAAGAAAAAAAGGGAGAAAACAAGGGCGCACAATTCAACGAAATTCGGCACAACACCCACAAAACTTGTTTTTCGGACCTCTCAAGCGGGGAGAGGGTGAACGACAGACCCATCCCCCCCACAACGTCATACAACCCTATATGCAACATCCCCATACTAAATCCTTTCTAATAGCAAGGGGGGCACAGCGTAGGGGGATACTACAATTCACGCAGTTCCCCAGAAGCGGACAGGTGCCGACCGTAGAAGAGGCAGAAAGAGAGGGGGATAATGATCACGATGAGCACTCCCTTCGTGGTGGAGGGACCCCAATCCAAGCCCCCCTTCGAGAAGGTTGCTTGCCTGAAAGTTTTCTGCGTTAAGGCAGCGGATGGCGCAGAGTTCATTTGCTGCTGCGGGCACAACTTCGGCGACGGTTCAGGTATGGACGAGGGCAGAGCCGATGAGCATGAGACTTCGGATGAGCACATAGAGTGAGTGCAGCACTCTAGAAGCATATGGTGTGCCTTACAGCCATTGTCGCAGCAGGAGTGAGAACATGGAAGAACTCAGTTCGATTGATACATTCGGAAAAAAATGCGGCGAAATAAACCCGATCAATCTTGGACACTCCTCATACTGCTGTGCGACGGCGTGTGTAGTGTTGTACAGTTGCCTGCCGCGTGTGTCGTGCTGCCTCTCGTGTAGTTGGCAGCAGCAGTCGCAAAAGCCTCAGGACCGGTAGCAGACGCGGCACAATAAAGTTTTCACCTTGATTCCGAATAAAACGCAGTCTCAGCAGTAGTCGACTACTGCTTTGTGCCAACATATAGCTGCCATTGCATAGCTGGCGTTATACCCGCGTCCCCTTCCCCTTCCAAATTTATCGCCCTTCGCATGCGAGCGGGGCATGTTTGCCCTTGTAAAAAACTACCGGGAAGAACAGCAGAGGTAGCTGGATTTGGAAGACGAGCAAGCACGAGTTTTGACCAAATATAGCGGCATTGGCCCAGACCCACGCGCGGCAGCATGCGGATCCGCAGGAACACAAGCCCGGGAAGCTGTCACTGGCTACATTCACGCTTACACAGTTTCGGGTTGTCCAGGGGCTGCCTTGATAAATGCATGCGGAACACTACACACGACCAAAAATCGTCTTCGGTCTGACAGCGGTTGATCAATCGAACTCGCACACGTCGACAGGAGAGCTGCTGCAGGGAAGGTGCGCACAATGCTGCTTTTTTTCCGAAGGGTAAGCACCACGGACGGCGCGAAGAGGTCGCCGGTGGCGAGGAACAGCAGCAGCATGGGCGCGAGCAGTGACGTTGAGGTGGTCGCGACGGGAAGCGCCGGCGGACCTGAGGGTGGTGGGGGCGAGGGCATTGACGCTGAGGTGATCGCGACGGGCGTTGTGAACCGGCTTGAGGATTGTGAGGGCGAAGGCAGTGAGGTGAATGGAGTATCTCCCGACGCTGCAGACAAGCATGATCCCACCGATATGACGTGTGTCCGCGCTTCGCGTTTGCGCGCGGGGATGTCTCCAGGTGTCCGGGGGCCTGTTTTCCTGCGCAACTCATCATCTCTCCATGGTGTTGGAAACCAGGGACTTCGGTGGGAGGCTCGGATATACCCGTACCACCTATCTGCTCATGCAGTGGCAACCACCTCCCGCAGAATTCGGAGCCCAGGGTGTGCAAGAACAGTTGGGCAATAAGGAGGCACATGCGAACCGTATTTGAAAATCAAGTTCACGAAGGCATACAGGGGTGAGGACACTTAGATTGCCACCACTAGAGAGCGCAAGAGTCAAGAGCCGTTAGTTGTGCTAATGAACCCGTGGGTAGTTGTCGTGGCCTCTCTTCACTACACGTGTTTTTCCCCATCAAGGTGCTGTCCTCTGCTCCCCTCACGTTTTTCGAACAGATATGGTTGAACGATCAGGGTGGGAGCCGGTAACAAGAAGTTGAGGAACTTCAACTGTGACGTTTCGACTCCTTACCAGCAGCGAGGCAGGTCAAATCAGTTGAAAGGCAGGATTGAAGTGCATAAACTGTTCAAGCTGAACCGGACTTGGAAGTGCCTTGTTTCCCATGGTCGTATGGCACTCGCCGAGAGTATTTTGATTTACTTATGGGACCACGACGTGGGTGGCGTTCGAAGGTTGATGGGCCAAGCCCGGCGAGATAGCCTGACAATGAATGATATCTTGTATAGGCTAGAGCAGGTGGTATATGGCACGTACATCGCCAAAGAGTTCAGCGAGGACGAGTTTGACTTGGCTATCCTCTCCATGCGGCCCGGAGGACAGGCACTACTGCATATGTTGCAAAGGCAGTCGGTTTCCCTTTTTCGCTCGCTGCTCTGACGCCGCCGATCTCGTCTGCAACGCTCGTTACTCATTTCCATCTTTGCAGATGTTTTTTTCGTGTGCGCTTCGCTCTAAAAGGGGTGCCTGGTGGCGGCAGTCACGGCG
>JBBMHQ010092995.1:0-10531 GCA_037834295.1 Postelsia palmaeformis | reverse complement strand
CCTCTATAGTGCGGGTATGTGAGGGCGGAAAAACCCGCACTCGGGTACCCACACTATTCGCGACATCACTGGGTTTCAGGATGAGACAGGTAGCCTACAACGAGGAGGGCAACTGCTGTATGCACTTGACACCGTATTGCATGTAAGAAGCGAGGGGTGGTATGGAATAATGTAGTACAGCAGTATCCGCGGGTAGAAGTCCGTTCGCGGGTGAGAAGAGAACAAACATTTTTTTTTCTCATCATCACTTACTTTCACTTTCCAGCCTAAAGTAGGAGGTTTTAGGTTTTACCCTCGACGACCTTCTGGGCAAGCCGTGGTCACAGGCCCCTACCCTTCTTCCCCCCGGAACGTGCCTTTATTTTTTGTCGCGCATAGGGTTCAGCATTCCCACTGCTTGTCGATTTTCATCGAATGTAGCTAACTCGCACTCTCACGCTTTCAGCTAAATCAAAGCCCCTGAGCAAGCATGCACTCACTCTCTCTGTGAGACTTGAACCCTCGAAATTGATCTTGATAGATAGGCGCGCGGACTACCTACCAAGCCACCGGGGACGCCGGCCTGTACAGCGATAAACACCACATCATATACGAGTGTACTGTTGTACAGAGGTGACAGAGTTTTAGGTCCATGTCATGTTACGAAAATCTCCGCAAAACCCTGTCGGGGGCTCTCGATGTGAGGTTGCTATGTCGGCAGAGTTCGCCTGCTGCACACGGCATCCTGTGTGCCTCTGCTGCTGTTCCTGTGGCTAGTAGGGGGGGTATACGCTGGTGCTGCTAGCGTGTGTGTGGCGAGACATGTGTAGATTTGACTGTATCTAAGCGGGTGGTGACGTGGAGTGACGTCAAACCCGCACTATTGAGGGTCTTAAGAGGTACCAAACCCGCACTATAGAGGGGTGCCCTATAGAGGGGTCTGTGTTGTGCGCACTACAGAGGGGTGCCATGTTGAGGAGTGTGCCCTATAGAGGGGTCTAAGTTGTGCCACGCGAATTCGCTTGCACTGTAGCGGGTGCCCGCACTATATAACTCGCACTATAGAGGGACCCCACTGTAATGTACTCATATAATACGTACCAGGTACGTGGTTGCTGTGTTTTCTTGCTGTCTCTGTTCAGAAAGTTCACTTCCTCTTCTTGTTGGCTCGAGTACCGCATGCCGTGTAGATCAGCGTGTGCTTGTAGCTGCTGTACCCACCTCTTCGAACAGCGGACCGAGAGACTATGAGAGTGCAGCAGACAGACAAGCAGGCAGACAAAGGCAGGACAGTGCTACTCTTGTCAAGGTGTCCCATAAATGGGAGGACACAGGGATGTCGATGCTGGCCAGGGGGCACGCTTCTTCTTGGTAAAGTTCTTCTTGTGACTGTTGCTAATCTCATGGCGAGCTCAATTAGGGTACAAGAGTAGAGTGCGACAGAGGGGGCCAGTCGAGTGCCAGGCTGTTCCCTGAACCATGTATTTCCATACACACACGTACAATCCACTGAATTTCAGAATCCTTCCGTTACTAGCACGTCACGTGCTATTCTACTCGTAGTGTTTATCTGATTGTCTCCTTATACTGATGATGCAATCTACGGAGACGTTACTTACTAGAAACACGTCACGCTATCTCATACCGGTACGTATTGCACCGCTATATGGTTACTGGAACGTGATACCATCGCATTAGCCCACCCTGAAAAGTCGTGGATGTAGACTACACGACGATCAAGGATAACGACCAAATCATCCCAGAAATCGGAAAGGGGGGTCGAAGATGCGGCTATTCGAAACAAACTGACGCTATAAATATTTCCCACACCTCGCATTGAGGCTCGACGCCTCATGCGTGAGACAAACGCATAGTACGAGAAGAAGAGAGTACGATAACATGTCAAGAGCAATCGGGCTACGAACCGGGGCGCGAAGGTGCCGAAAAAATAAATAAAAATTACGTACGCGGAGAGGGTAGCAGATGAAAGATAAAACTGTGCACGCTGCGACGCACAAAAACAAGGTCCTGAACTTGGAAGTGAAAAGGCTACGTAGCGCGGAGCCAGTGATCGGACCAAAGGAAAAACAACAGATGCCCGCCGAAGGAAGGCGTGAAGAAATTACTGAAGTCTAAAGGCAGTATGAGAGTAAGAAGCGCGCTGCAAAGCTTGAAAACAAAGACAATGGGGTCGGCAACGAAGGAAGCGGAGGCCGGCAACAACGTGGGGCCAATTGCCTATTAACGTAGGACAAACATAATCTAGGAAGCAACACACACTAAGCGCACGCCCGAACGCAGCGGGATTACACGTCCGAAAACAGGTAGGCCAAGAAAAGAGAGATCAAAGGTGGATGCCTCATAAACCACAAACACAAATAATAAATGCACGTGTCCTAAAGTTAATTGCAGGAACTGAAGGTATGTGCAGGGCGTAGGAAAGACTAATCGTAGAAAAGACGGGCATGCCAAGGCCAAAAGGGTCAAGAAGGAACGCCTTGTACGGTAACAGTAGCACGAGAGATAAAACTAATACTACTGTACGTTGAAACAAAAACTGGAACAATATATAATACGTGTCCAACAACCATTCAGGATACGGAAAACCCGGGAGTAGAAAGACATCTCTAAGGGGAAAAAATGCTAGCAACGCGGTTCAGCAGCCTTCACGAAAAAGAGGCAGGCGGGAACAGTCGTGGTAAGTTGAGAAAAAAGCCAGAAATCTCCGCAAAGGATGATACCACAGATCGACAGCGGTATGTTCAAGTAGAATCACAAATGCTTTCGAAAGTACAACACCACGATTCGGCGGCCGACGCGAAAATAACCAAGCGCAGTCGGTGGCGGTTTGTTTGAGAAAACCAGTAAAGCAAGACAAAACAAAAAACTAGATATACCCGAAAGTTGCGCCATCACTGAATTTCGACCCCCGCGAGAAGAGGCGTGGGGAACCTGCCGTGGTAGATTGAAGCAACGCACTAATACGCCCGAACAAGCGCCATTGAAAAAAAGTCGGAAGAGAAAGAAAGGAAAAACTAATGCTCCAGAGCGATGAAAGTGGGAATCATACCGTGGAACCTCAGAGGCTATAGAGTAGCGCCTTTAGTCCAGTCGGAGAAACGGAACATCGGGGGTTTCCGAAGTCAGTCGCAATTATGCGAATAAATAAGAATCCAGAATATTGGTACAGAAGGCGCACGATGGAAACAACGCCAGAGAGCCAAAGTGAGGGTTTTGGGCGCAGAAGCCTGGAGGTCGAGCTTGGAAAAGTACAAAGTAGATACGTGAATATAGTCAAAACCGAAATATCGCAACGAAAATCGAACAGACGCCAGCAAGCTAGGACGGGCTGAATAAGCGTGGCACCCGGAGGGGCTATTATTGCGTACAATGGGTACAAGCAGAGCCTACAGAGATACACAGCGTAATCGTCCAGCGAAGAAACTAACTATTAATAGACCGACACGCCGGACGATAGGGTCGTCGAAACATCTGGTCGTGCAGCTTGGAGGAAGGCAGGAGCAATCTATAATCCCAGCAAACACGTCGACCAAAGAGTAAGCAGGAAAACAGACATGGCCAAAAATGGAACGCGGGATTCTGCCAGGAAAGTCAGAAAGTGCATGCAAAAGAAACAAGAAGTTGGCAATGAGCTAGTCGTAGTAAAGCTCAAAGTCGGAAACGGGGGGTCTATAACGTGAGACCGTAAGTGGCTAGCTGCGAAGGACCACTCGCGAAACTCGGTATACGGTAAGGCGTTCGTCCCATAACAGACGCGCTTTAAACTAAAAAAGTAAGGGGCGGATCAAGAGTAAACGACCTGCGACTGTGAGGCCAGGACGGGGTTGATTTGTGCGACTTCTAGGGGCAGCTACGCCGCAAAAGAAAGGAGAAGGCGAAAAAAAAAAAAAAAAAAAACAGAAACGGAGGGTGCTCATGAAGAAACGACCTACGTGGGCTGCGAAGCCAAAGCAGGGTCGAAAACGTGGGACCCGTAGAAACGCCGACAGAAACGAAAAAGAAACGTCAACGAGAAAGTTTATGTGGGCTGTCATCCGAAACAGAGGGCAACCACGTGAGACTCGGCTAAAAACGGGAAATTCAACGGTCTGCGGCGGGGTACCTGAAGACGTTAGTCCGAAATCAGAAATCCCCGAAGCTGTCACGCACGGAAGAATGGCAAAAGCGTATGCGTAAATAAAAAACGAAAAAGGGGCCAACAAGAAGAAGGACTCGTGCACCGCGAAGAGATCTGCAGGGAGTATATATGGATGTTGTCCACCTTATAAGCGCTTAGGCAAAGTTCGTCACAAAAAAAACAAGAAAATTATCAAGGAAACAGCCAACCAGAAGAGAAGGATGCGGTCTTTGCGGAACTAAACACGGGAAGCATTTAGCCGTACTCCGACCAAGCACATAGCGCGGAAAGAAAACGGATATGCGAAAGACGTAGCGTTGTTACGGTAACACCATGGTTCTACGGTCTGTAAGAGGTTAAGGATACGTAACTGAGCGGTGGCCGGTTGAACAAGCAAAAATAAATAAATAATACGCACACCCTTCGGAAGAGAAGTAAGGAAGATCGAACACTAAAAACGAACTTCAAAGTGTCAACACGATGAAACCACCGTGATAAGAAAATAAGCCTTGCACCTGAAAGTCGGGGAAGAAGGCCGAAGGCTAATGCTGCCAAGTTGTCAAGACTGTCGGAAGGTGTACAACGACCATGGAACTCTGAGAGGCTATCTCGTAGTGGGAAGCCGTGAATAGATAAGGCTAACTTGACCGGTACGAGGCAACTGTGGGGGTAGTCTGGTCGAAAGCTGATCCACTGAAACTATAGGCGGTGGGAAACAAGTACGTATACAAATACGAAGACAATACAACTAGCCGTGTGGCGCGAACGCGAGGAGGATGGGGGAAATACCCGTTTCTACCATGCACATGATGCAGGGAAAAAACAAGCTAAAAACGAATCAGACAAAACTACGGCGGTTTAGCTGATGTAAGCATACCGAACCGAGCCAAAGGGGGGTAGGGCTGTTAAGTGATGCCGAACGCGGGGATACTCGAACGGGGGGTCGGCGCATGGAAGACGAATGACTAAAGTCCTTGGTTCTAAGTGTTGACCGAAATCTGCTTTTCGGCCACGGAAGAGAAATATGAGAAATGTCCATTGTAGGGCCTCGAAAAGCTCGTAGCAAGGAGACGATAGCGGGATACTCTCGAGTACTGATTATGAGCCAATACTGCGCGCGAACAAAAAACGTATCAGGCGCATAATCAACTCATTAAAAAATCAGGTCAAAGGAAGCAGTCCAAAGACCAAAACATAAATAGAAAAAGAGACACACTTCCGTTAAGCCCCTATATAGGTAGTGCAAAAAAAAGGGTCAGAGGAATCACAGCACGACGGTTTGCGGCCTATGTGGAACAGGGCAAGCTGAACCAGGCAGTCGTACGACAGGAACACGACAGCTTGCTTGCGACTGTAGCGTCGGAAACGAGACAAACTAAGCCAGCGGAAAGCAGAAGATAGAACACGACAGCTTTGCGGCCTATGTACTAAAGGAGGCAAGCGAAACCAGTGGATTTTATATTGGGGTAATCTACCAAAGCAAGATGCTTGCAGGCGTGCAGAATCAAAAAGGACAAACCTGAAGGTGGAACACAAATGAACGCAGCACCCTGAGAAACACAGAAACGGAAACATACTCGTTACTGCTGGAAAATGCAAGGACAAACCTGAAGGTGGAACACAAATGAACGCAGCACCCTGAGAAACACAGAAACGGAAACATACTCGTTACTGCTGGAAAATGCAAGGACGGCAGTGGCAAGGCGCATCATTGCGACAATATCCCGCAAGCTAAGCTCTATCTTGTGGTGATACAGGCACGCAGATCCGCAGTTGGCGGTTCGTGAAGATGTGCACTGCGCAGGATGAGGATTGATCTTGATAGGGCCAGGGTCGGCGAGGACCTGGGTGATGTTGAGGCTGTACGAAGAATATACGATGAAGCGCGATGGGAGGTCTTGAAGGGGTGCGGTACGACACTCCAACCGGTAGACGGTGGTGGCGGGGTATCCGCGATAACGGTGGAAGCGCTGTGTATGGTCATTGATGGGGCGGTGGTGCTCCTGTCAGGATGGTCGAAGAAGGCGTCGGCGGTGGTCGTGGCAGTGGAACGTGCGTAGTCCGCGTTATGTATGTAGACGCGGTGATAGATGCTGTAGCATTAAAGTGCGCCAACAAAGACGTGGGTGGTAGCCGTGGTGGGGAAAGGTCTTGTGCTTCAGGCGTACATGTTGGAGTGGTGGTTGGAATTACCGGTGTAGGTGGCTCAGAGTAATCGTCGGTGGCGATGACGCCGGATCCGTTTGGTATCGGCAAGGAAAGAGCAGGCCTATCAGCGCGATGGTTGTAGTGGCCTTGTTTGGAAGAGCCGAAGTGGTGGGCGCTATCTGGTGCGCAGGTCGTTTGTTGGCGGTAGGGAGAAGGTCGGCTTGCGGGCAAAGTGGCTGCAGAAGCCAGGAGTAGAATGTCCAAGGAAGTCGGTGCTGATGGTGTACCGGGGTCGGGTGGTAGTGGATCGGAAATATCACGCCAGCGGGTCGTTTGGCACCAAAGGTAGTTCGCCTGGTGCGCGAAGTAGCTTTGACGAAAAGGAGTCCAACGGAACGAAAGCCGCGAAGCCTCGGGGCCTGGCGCGTTGTTCGTGCGTCCAGCCTGCAGTTGTATAAAGCTCGACGCGGAGGAGAAATAAAATAAAACAACGAAGTACGTCATCATGTTCGATGGTAAACTCCGGAAAGATGGAGCGTAGATGGTGCATGTCGGCCGTGCAGATGATGGTGTCTGGGTCGGCATTGAATGAACGCCATCAGGCTCGACGGCAGGTCCCGGAGCGTGGAGTGTAGATGATGATGATGATGAAGTCGGTGAAGAAAAATATGTCGTGCCAAAATAGGTCGATGGACTCTTGCAGGAAGGGATCGTACTCTTGTGGCAACGGGGCTGCTGGTAGTTGCGTCAATGCGCATTGGAGGCAGCGCAGGCCGTCTAGGCGATGGATGAGACGCGATCTGGGGTTGTGCTCGATGGTGGCGGGCGCGGCGGAGCTCAGGTCGTGACGAAGCTCCAGAGGGCGCAGGCACCACGGCGGCGGGGGTCGGTGATCTTGAAGGCGCGGCTGCAGGTGTCGCACGGCGGCGAGGAGTCGGTGATCTTGGAGGCACGGCTGCAGGCGTCGCACGGCGGCGGGAAGTCGGTGATATTAGAGGCGTCGCTACTGGTATCGCACGGTGGCGGGGAGTCGGTGATCTTGGAGGCGTGACAGCAGATGTCGCACGGCGGCGGGAAGTCGATGATATTGGGAGACCTGAGTGTGGGTGTCGCGCGGCAGTGGGGAGTCGACGATCTTGGAGGCGTGGCTGCATGTATCGCGGGGCGGCGGGAAGTCGGTGATTTTGGAGGCGCGGCTACAAGTGTCGCACGGCGGCGGGGAGTCGGTGGTCTTGGATGCGCGACTGCAGAGCGAAGTCGGCTCAGGGAAGAAATAAAGAGGCAACCGAGGATGAGAAGGGACTGATGCAGAGTCGCCAATGGTAGATGATGGGGAGACAATGGGCGGCCGGCAAGCCAAGCCAAGAGGTTGCGGGTCAAATTAGGCTGGCGAAGTTTTATGGGGGGGAGAAGGGGTCGACTGTGTCTACGGGTGGTGTCACGATGAATGTTCACCATAAACGAAGTAGTCGTCGGTGGGGGCAGTGGCGGAATGGGATCCGTGGGGCATGGGGAAGAGAGGGGCAAGCCCACCGAAGTCGATGCTCGGTCTAGATGGCTCACGGTATGCACTTCATAGGTGAAGGGGAGCGGTGGAAAGGTCATAGTGGAGCGGGGGGGAGGGCGTCAAGCCCACTCGAACCGATGACCGGCTCGGGAGGTCTAAAACCGGAAGAACGAAGAACGTATGCTCAACACAAGGGAGCAGTAGAGAGGTCGTAGTGGGGCCAAAAGGAGGGCATCAACCCCATCGGAGTCGGTCCCAGGCTCGGAAGACTCATGACCGGAGAAGCAAAAAAAACATTCTCAAAACAAGAGAGCGGTGGAAAGGTCCTAGTGGGGCGGAAGGGAGGTCGTCAGTGTCTACCCAAACCAATATCCGTCTCGGTGGCCCACAAGGGGGAAAAATGCGCGCAGCCTTAAAAACGGCGAGCGTGGTGGACCCGGAGGGAGAGACAGCGAGCCCGCCCAAGCCGGTACGCAGCTGATAAGGCTCATGAGCGGGAATAAGAAACCTCAGGATCATATGGTGCAAGCCAACAGGAAGGCTTGAGGCAGGGGAGTCGCGGAAGCGATTCCATCAGTGGATCTTCAAGGACGGAAAGGGGAGAGGTGAAATAGGTGGGGCATCTGTATTGTGTTCACCGGCGACACAACATTCCATGTCGGAGCGTGAATCGTGTCGCAGGGAAACTGTCCACTGAAAGGTGAAAGATGAAACGCCGGGTGGCGCACCAACGTGGACGAGGCAAGGGTGGTGTAGATGGAAGTGGAGCGGCTTGGGCCCCAGTAAATCAGGGTTGAAGGGTGTCATTCGTGGGTTTGGTCGTTGTCGAGGAATTGCCGGTGAAGCATCGATGGCATGAGTCTGGGAAGGTGGGAGAAGGTGGTGGTCATTGTGTACTAGCGAGCCCATGAGGTAGGTTGTGCCCAGGTAGCCGTATTGGGGCCGGTAGTGTCCGGAGGATTTGTCGAGAACCGACTTAACAAAATTATCAAATCGGTTGATATTCTTAAATGGTCGGCGTCACCGAGGAGGCGGTGAAAAGAAGGGGGGATGGTTTCTCGAGCGGTGCCAAGGTGGATGGCTATTATTCCCAAATGGTTGGCGTCGCCGAGGAGGCCGTGGAAAAAGGAGGGAATGGTGTCCCGGACTGTGTCGAGGGGTCAGCCCATGAATTCGTGTCGAAGGTGGCGGCTGTAATCTCCGAATTGTCGGCGTCGCCGAGGTTTGTGGGGGTCACTGGCAGTGTCTTTGTGGCGTGGATAGGAACTCGGTAAGCAGGGGGGCTACGCCGTGGTGTGGGAGTCTGGTAGTGGCCATCAGCCGGCGGTGACCGCAGGGCAATCACTTCGACAAGGGGGACAATACTTGGTCGAACGATACCTCTTGAGATCGGGTGAGAAGGGGTTGGGGTTGTTGGCGGGAGAGGGGGATAAAGCTGATGCTGATGAAGCTGAAGCTGATCCTGGGTTCCGGGGAAAAACCGTTCCGCTGATGGTGCGGTATCGGTGAAAAGCATGCAGCGTGTAAGGTGTGGCGCCGAAATCGTCACTAACCGTCCACGCTACCGCTGGTATTACGGTGGTCGTCGTCGTAGTTGCTGTCCATCACCAGGCATGTCCAACGCTGGGCAGCACATTTTTTCCTCCGATTCTTCACACTGCAGTCTAGGCTACTTCAGTTAAGGCAGTGCTCACCATCAGCACGTGAAGCTTGTGCGCGCGCGGAACTGGCGAGCAGAGACGAGAAGAGTGGTAATGCCACTATCTAAATGTGTGTTGAACACAGTATACAAGTCGAGAGAGCCGGTGTCGCTCATATCCAGACGGTAGTACTCGGGGTAGGTTGTGCGCTCAGGTAGAAGGCCCAGAGAAGCGTTAGCACGGGTGAGGTGCAAACGTCAGGGCGGCCGCAAGTGCGTATAGGTTGTAACCGCCACAAGTACGATAATCACGGGAGATAGATGCAGGCAGCAGGGGCGGCGTAAGGTTGGAGGTGGTCGAAACTGCCGTCGAGACCACCACGGTTTGCGGTGACGTTTACACGGTTAGATGGGTTTGTTGTCGCTGCTCCTATGGTTGCTCCGGAAATGTAGCTAGTAGACGTGGAATAGCGGCGGTAGTGGCTCTGGTGGTGGGTGGTGTCGCGGTGATCGCGTGCGGCATTGTTTGGCGTGTCGCGGGGGATGGGCGCGGTGGTCGCGGGCGGTAGCGTCTGAACCCTCGTGGGTATAAGCGTAGCCGTGACCGCATGGGCGGAGGCTACGGAAACCCTCGTGGGTATAAGCGTAGCCGTGACCGCATGGGCGGAGGCTACGGAAGCCAGGGGTGTCGTGTATACCAAGTAAGAGCTTAAGGAACCCAAGGAAACGGGGGCGGCGGGATGGTCGAGAAAAAACACCGGGAGCTAAGGAGGAAAACGCGCAGGTAGGTGAGTGCGGTGGAGCAAAGCTAGCTCAGAGGAAAACACAGGGAGATGGGTGCGGTGGTCTAGCGCGGTGGTCCTGGGCGGCTAGGGTGGCCAGGCTCGAGTGCGAGTGCGACGCCACGAGTCAGTGGAGAAGGTCGTTATGGTTGAGAATGGCTTTCGTCGCAGCGGTACGAGTTGCGGCCGTCGCGGCATTTTCGCCTGTCGAGGTCGGGTACATACTTCGAGAAAGCTTCTGGTGCAATGCCACTTCGGTGTTCCCTGTGGATGGAATCGTCTCCCAGGTCTCGGCAGGTGGGGTGGCCGTACCAACCGCCGAGGGTCTGACAGTGGCA
>JBBMHQ010092973.1:0-10534 GCA_037834295.1 Postelsia palmaeformis | reverse complement strand
GGCCGGGAAGTGGGACAGGGGGGTCCTCGAAGCAGCGGAATGGTTCATGGTGAGGTGGCACGAGGATGAGGCACAGCAGAGTAGGCAGCGCCGCGCATTCGCTGTGGGTGGTGTCCATGGGAATGGGGGGAGGGGGGGGCAACAGGAGGAGTGGAAGAAAACCCGGCCAAAGTAATGCGGGGAGGGGATGGAACATGAGAAGTAGAAGGGAAACCGCGGTGGACGAAAGTAGAAATGAGATAATGGCAGACAGAGCAGCAAGGCACAGACGAATAGTAAGTAGTGCCTATGCTGCTCGTGCCGCAAACTGGTGCAGCTGGCCCGAACGTGGTATTCCTTTTTTTTCCTTTTTTGCGCTTCATCCTCTGTGATTTTAACTTCAGTTATTTATCTTCCTTTCTTCTCATAATAACAAGTCTTATGCAAGGAGTCGTGTGGCATGGTGGAGGACGAGCCTGCGTTGCTTGTTTCGCATTGTCTCAAGCCGACGGGCAGGGCATAGTGGACGAAAGCAGGACGGAGACGGCAATCAGGGTACCAAGGCAGCAGGCGAACTAGTGGGGAGAACCTAGCTATGCCACCAGTACTGTAGTCATACAAACCAGCTGTGGCTACCTGTATGGTGCTTTGTACTTCGGTTTGCCTGTTGTTGTCCCTCGGCTCTTTGTCTTGCTCTGTCGTAAGGTTCGTTCTCATCGGAGAGCGTTTGTTTCAGAATTTTCAAAGTCTGGAAATAATTGCAGATATGTATCAATACACGGAGGCGTTGTATCACTATTCGTGAAAGTCTCCAGAAGCACGATAATCAATTTCGGTAACATTCCAATCTTTGGACAAAAAAATGTAAAATATGGAAGTCTGAAAAATTGCGCGAAAAAAATATCGAAAACATGGAAAATATATTCTCCGATGACCCTATAATTAGCGGGTTTCATCTTTAGCTCGTTCTCTTCGAGTCTCTGCTACATCCCTCCGGGCAGGCACGACAGTTTTGTTTTGTTTGTTTTTGTTTTCCATTTTTTTTCTCGTTTCTTTCGTTTTCTCTCTTTGAAAAAAATTGTGTGTATCATATCATATTATCCAGTATGATGGCACGGATGACATTGCATTGCCGACTACTACTGTGCTTCCTGCATACGTAGAATGTAGTATGTCTGCGGCGTAGTTCCGTGGCCACAGGTAATTTCGGGATAAATTTCCCCCGAAAAAACAAAAAAATGTCATTGTTCATTATTTCGTTCCTCAAGACCGCTTTTGGATTCATGTCGGCCGCGCGATTCTGGAGAACCACGCGTCAAATATCAGAAAGGCGGAGAAAAAACAAGTACCCCTTTCGGAAAAAATATTCGGCCTTAACTATATTATACTCCCATGGACATAGTCCTGGTACTATTTGGTTGCAAGTGATACGGGATGGTATACCACAACTCGTTAATACCGTTTCCCATACAGACTGGTGTGGTACTGCCGTGCGCGCTATTTCCTGCTCATTTGTTTTCTCCCATCGATGCGCATTTTTGCTACAGCCTGTTTTGATTCCAGGGAAGTAAGCTAATAATGTGAGAACATCATTATATCACACCTGGTATGCGCATGATATGCATGTTATATCGTTTTCAGTTCGTTCTTGCGCCACTCACTCCCCTAGGCACGTCCCGGGGGGAACCCCTGTACTAGATTTTTTTTGTGCGAATCTCTTGTATGGTATGACATCTGCGATGTGCCATTGTAGCCCTGAATCTACTGTGCTTGCATGTACCAAGTACAACACCTACCTCTCTTCTGCTGCTGTGTAGGATGACTGATCACTACGGACACTTCGTGGGATGGATGTCGATGAGTAAAAAAAACAACAGCATAACGGTATATATACGCACTCTCACTACAATATACAGTATTACTTGCTGTAGGTATATAAACATACATATATTAATAAGTTTTTTTTCTGACACCCCTATGAAAATAGCGACAAAAAGAAGTTGGAAATAAATGCTAAAATTAGCGTCATCATTTGTTTGAGGATAGAGCGTCCGGGCTCAGAAGTGCTACAGGTAGCAGGATAATAGAGTGCCCGTGTTGCACCAACTCTTGCATTGTACCTCGGATACCAACTAGTCATCCTCGAATAATGCAGTGGCCGCCGCTTAATCATACTTATAATAATTCGTAGTCACTTCGTATCGTCAACTTTCCGCTCCAAAGTCCCAAGAGGGCTTTGAGTGAGTCTCTGTGTGGTCGCTGAACAGGTTCCGGCTCCAGTAACTCTGGAGTGGAATGTCAATATTGCCTCCGAGGAACAAAAAATAGAAAACAATACCAGGTACACGACAGGGCACAACTACAGCAGTAGTAGTAATTGAAACATTAACAAACAATACTGCTTTCTGTACCTCAGACAAAAAAAATGAGGTATGAATATCAGGTGTGTCACACGATACGACACGATATATGTATGATAGTACGTCCTATAAACTTCAGTATATCAGCGCGAAACAGCTGTTATGGTCAACGCCGGGCTGTCAGACGCCGGAGGAGCAGGCAGGTGACCGATGCATCCGCCACACATCAGAGTCCGGCTGGACACGCCGACAAAACACAGCCGAAAGCACTCACCCTCACGAACCAAGCACTCGGGTGCAGCCAAGCCGATGACCTCGGCAAGGATTCGGAACACCTTGTCCGACGGGAGCTCAGACAGCGGACACAAGCAGTACCAGACCAGAGCAGCTGTGAAGGCACGGCAGGATGATACCAATGCTGAACGGGGAAGACACCGTAGATAGCTGGCTGCGGACACCTACCCTCTCGCACAGCGATGGGAAGCCCCTAGCCGGAGACAGCTCCCTACAGCGCTAAAGACTCCTTCTCGATTTGATTGGGGGCACTACCCCGTCGGAGTCACTGCTACTATTTATAACCCCTCGGAGGGCGTTTTTTTCGTGTAGGTTTCAAATCTGTTGTCAGTGTCCATGTGTCTTGTCTTAACACTCTGTCCGGAAATTTAGGAACTTTTTTGTGACTCATAGTCCAAACTTACGGTCCTCATATTTACAGACATATAGTATGGGTGTGTCTCGGGCCGTATATCTCGGAGACGGGGGTTCGAACGTTTCAACCAGCGGAGGCGGCCCTTTGGAACCGGGCCCACTTCTTGGGGAATAATACTCGGATTTAACGCGTGGGATGAATTTGGCGGCAGTACAAGGGTTGAAATCGTGGAATCTGAAAGCTGATAGTGTACGATGCTACACACTTGCTTCTGGGTGCGGCATTTTTTTGTTCTTTATTACTCTCCTTTTGTTTTTCGAGTTTTCCTCTTCTTCTTTGTATGACGATAAAACAAACGCGAACTGGAGACCAATGGACTCGTGTAGTACCTCCGTCTCGAAGTCCAGTGACTACTACAGAGCTTGTACCTCTCTTTAATAGGAAAGAAGAATCGGGACGGACACTGGTTGTGCTGGATGTCGACGAGTAGAAAGAAGAACACACGCACTACATACAACAGCAGCGGGGCAAGTACCCCACCAGCTCACTAGTGCATGTGCATATACGCACTACGCGCATTGACTGCATTCGGCTTGCCGCTCCGTGGCAAGAACTCCGACACCATGCAAATTTTCAACCAGCGAGCAAGGCACTAAACAAACGACTGGTATTCACGTCGCCAGTCCCAAGGGTGTGTAGATGGAGCTCGGCAGGGCTACCTGCCACATGTTGTTTTTGACTGGAACGTGACGCATCTATCTCTGGTATGTGTCATCTTGACATAGCTGGTATGTACGTAATACCAGGTACTGTAATATTTCATTTCCAAGTAAAAAATGACACGCCTGACACAGCTACTTGACACCGGACATCTGTGACCGGTGCCGTCATACGGCCCCCCTTCGGACCAAGGTTCGTAAATGGCAGTGTTTTGTTCTGCAGGACGCCACGTCAGGCCGACGAGTAGAACATTACTATACTACTAATGATACTCGTGCCACTAACTGGTGCAGCGGGTTCGAACGTGGTCTTCTTTTGTCTTCTCTCGTTTTCTTTGTATTTTCTGATCTATCAGTTTTATTTTTTTTCTTCCTTTCTTTTCGGCGCTGACTCTCTGTGTAACCTTCCATTTCATTTATGGCTCTTCCTTTTTTTGATTGATAAGCCGTATCGCAGAAGAAGTCGTGTGGCGTGGGTGGGAGACGAACCTCCTTTGCTTGTTTCGTACTGCTGACGCCAAAGGCCTGGGCATAGTTGACAAACGCAGGGCGGAGACGGCAGTCAGGGTAGCAAGGTACCAGGCGGACTATTAATAGCAAGGAAAACCAGGCTGTGCCCCTCGTACGACAAACCTCGGCCACTACCTGGAGGGTGCTTTATGCTTTAGGTTGCCTGTCGTTTCCCCTTTGTTATCTCCCATTGGTTGTTTGTACACGTGGCCATTTGGGTACCTCCTAAATCCTCCAGAAGGTTCGTTGCACGAACCTTCTACAGGATTTATTGAAAAGAACAATCCCTCACCATGGTAATTGAAAAAGCCCGTAAAGGATTTTGTATCCTACAAAATCCTCCAGGGTAAAACAAATGAACTCGGTCCCCCTTAAGGATTTCTGCTGACACTCCTGTGGAGGGTGTTCAAACCGTAGTAGATGATCCTCCACAGGATTCCAAGAAACAAACAGTCCCCCACCATGGTAATTTGAAAATACTGTGCAGGGTTTCGTTCCCCGCAAACTCCTACAGAGGAAAACAAATCAACTCAGTTCCTCTAAAGGGCTTCTGCTGACACTCCTGTGGAGGATGTTCAAAGTATCGACGATCCCCTAGAGGATTCCGAGATAGAGACAATCCCCCACCATGATAATTTGAAAATCCTGTCTAGAATTTTAAATCTACGAAACCCTGTGCAGGACATAAATATTAACTCAACCCCCTAGAGGGTCTCGGCAAACAAGCCTGTGGAGGGTGTTCAAAGTATCGACGACCCCCGAGAGGATTCCGGCGTAGAAACAATCCCCATCCAAAGTAATGAGAAAATACTGTGCAGGATTTCGGATCTATGAAACCCTGTCACAGGACATAAATATTGACTCGACCCCCTATAGGGCTTCGGCAGACAATCGTTTGGAGGGTGTTTGAATTATCGAACAACCGCTCGGGGATTTAAAATGAGCATAAACACCTCAACATGGCTTGGCCTTAATATCCCTTTTCAGGAGTTCGTAGCTCCGAAACCCTGCAGAGCAAACCGAATTTTTAAAGTTGCTATCCCTCTGCAGAATTTGGCCACTCTGCTCCTTTTGTGGCCTCACTAGACTACTACGCTCGTAAATATTCTAAATGTTGACAACCTACCTTGAAAACTCGCCGACACTTATAGGCTGTCATCCTTGTTCAAAAAGCTCTTTGGCGGGCGGGAAGCAAAACTTAAAAGATATTTTGCCGCAGATCACAGCAGCAGTTTACACGACTGTTGCCGGGCGTTCGGTTCCCAACCAGCTTTCTGTACGATCAAGTGCATATCCGTCTGCCCTTGCTGTCTCTCAAAGGAAAAACTCCAATATATCAGTCCAATTTCGATTGTCTACCCGTGTGCACCTCCGTATCAGACATGCCTCCCGAGGTTTCTAGATGTGATATTCCACGTTAAAAAATACACGTCATATAACACTACTAAACCACAACGAATACTCCTACTATACCACGAAAACAACCACTGAGACTTCAAGTAATAATACTTCTAATGTATTTTTATTAATAGTACAATTACTGAATCAGCTCTAAATGGGAGGAGCCAGTACCAAACGAAATAATAGAGCTGAAAGAGGGACACCCCATTGGTCCACATACGTGAAGGGGAGGGGAGAACACATACAGTAAATGTGCCGTGTACATTTTGCCAGAGCTGCATACCGCCCCCACCCAAACCTCAAGTAATCGTTTTCGCCACGAGTAACTTCTTTGCGTATCAACACCTACTTTTTGATACAGATGCATGCGACATGTGTGCAGGTATACAGAGACCTTCAGCACAAAAAAAAATAGACGCATCAACGCCTCCTACACGGAGACGTCTATTTACCATCGACGTTCGTGCCAAAAAAAACGTGTTCAATCGGCATTACGCGTACTCTATCCCAAAGTGGGGCCCGGTCTAGCGCTGTCCGCATCGGGAATGCCCGCCCTCTCACATGCTGCCGGGGGCGTTGCCCTTGTCGGCGTAGCCTGCCCCCTCGCCGCTGACGTTCTAAGCGCTGGATGCATCTGTACTGGTTTCGACGTTGTGTTTGTCGACGTTGTTGTCGTCGTCGTCTTTGTTGTTGTAGTCGTCGTCCTTCTCGTCATGGTCGCTCTTATCTTGGTCGCCCTCACCTTCCTGGTCGGTAGTTAAAGCGCCTGTTGTGTAAGCACACCAGAGGCAGAGGGAAGCGCGAAGTACACGCGTGGACACTGAAAAAACAAGGGGACACAAATCCTGACGTAGGCGTGAATCCCCTAGAGGGCCGCAGCAAGGGAAGCGTACGTGGGAACAAGGAACGTGGAAATTATGAAATTATCAGAAATCACAAAAATTCAAATGCGAACGGCCATCTGAAAAGCGCAGCAGTAAAACCAGACCTACACATACATCTTAGATCACGCGGAGCTAGCGAGCCGGCGGGTTGGGTCAGGAGGCGTTCACAACTTCACGGGTCAGGTACTTGGCTGGACAAGTGACAAAAAAATCGTGGTACAGTACTAACGGTCCCTCTATACTGTCAGCTCAATAATGCGAGTGCCCTATATAACTAATTGCCAAACCTGCATTGATAAAGGGACGCGCCGCGTACAATGCCTGTTCCATCGCTTGGGTATCCCTCACTAGTGCCGGGTTAGTGGATACCCCGATATCCTACTTTTACTGTGAGCATCTGTTTACAACATCCGAGAAACAGCAGGTGGTGCAGTCGTTTTGGTGTCTGTTCGATTCCGGGCCTATTTCGGCTTGTTTGTCGCAACAGATGACAGCATGTATGTTGTGTTATTGAGGGAATCTCTTCTGTGTGAGCGAGACGTACAAACAATAGCATGAGATGAATGGGGGCATATTGAGCAGACATGGCGAACGAACAAAAATACATAAACACGGCACGGCACCAAAAAATCTCTCCTGAAACTCGACTTTGTTATTGTTATTATCTGTCTTCCCATCCGACAATGTCCAGCATGATTTTCAACAGTGATCACTCCTAATCTACCCAAGAGAAGAGCTACCACTCGCATGATACGAGGCGTGTACCGCAGTACAGGCACAAAACAACCAAATTCTGCTGTGGTTCAAAATAGTATTGATATCAAAATACAGCAGTGCGTCCCAGATACAATATGGATGCCACAACAGAGAAGTACACAGCAGTACAACAGTCAGTGCACAGCAGCAGTGGTTTTATTTTGTGTACAAGCATAACTATTCAGTGTAACTACTGGTGGTGTACACAGTGCACCGTACCACTACTATTTGTTGTGTGTTCATACACGCATCTCTCTGCTGCCTACTCCCTACGAATACATGTCGTACGTCGCAGGGGTCTTTCCCTGTGTCTGTCATTCTACCCCCGCCCCACAGCAGCGTATTTTCAGTCGCTTGTTGCAAGCGATTGTATAGGGTGCATGGTTTCTTCAACACTTTTAATTTGTTTTCTATATGATCATCACTTTCACTTTCCAGCCTAGCTCGTAGGAGGGTTGACCCTCGACTATCTTCTGGACGAGCCGTGGTCACAGATGTCTCTATTTCTTCCCCCCGGTACGTGCCTTTGTTTCTTTTTGTCGCGCATAGTGTTCAGCATTCCTACTGCTCGTCGATTTTCATCGAATGCAGCTAACTCACGCTTTCGCGCTTTCCGCTGATATTTGTTTTTTTGCATGAAAAAGCCCCTGAGCATGCACTCGGTGAGACTCGAACGAACGAAATTGATCTTAATAGCCGTGCGGACTACCGACAAAGCCACCGGCGGCGCTTGACATAAAAATAGAGGAGTCTCGAATCGCGCATAATGCCGGTGCCCCCTGAAATGTCGGTCCTCTAAAACTGTATTATTCGTCAAAAGTGCCCAAACACCGACACTGTCGAAGGATCCCAAAAAGTGAATTATGACGAGGAAGGAAGCTGCTGAACTCTGCTCGCGATGAAAAAGCAAGGCAAGAGCGGCAGTGGGGAGGCGAGAGAGGAGACTGCGTTGTATGCCCGGATCTGAGTTACAAAAGGGAGGGAGACGAGATTCAGGAAAATATTATGGATAGCCAGAACAAAAAGAGAAAAAAACCACTGCTGCACCTATTTGTTTTGTTTATTTCGTGTCTAGATTAGTAAGGGGTGTACGAGCTAAATCTACCGCATCTTGGACTCGCAGAATCTTTGCAGAGACTGGGGCAGGACGAACCCGACCTGCGCCTCCCGTGGAATGGTGATTTGATCGCGACGCTACTAGTGCCGAGGTCATTGGTTCGAACCGCGCGGCCAAGCCGGATTTTTTTCCTACGACAACAATTGCAGAAAGCGTCTACTGATACTGTGGCATGATTTTGCAAAGTTCGACGCGAGTCGAAGAGGAAATGAAACACTTCCCCGCTTTTTTTGCTGCAGTAGACCACAACGCAGTCTCAACTCCGAACACCAATGGGGCAAGTTCCTGTGACCCTTCGGTGGTTCGGAACTCCCTGAGGTCTTCAACTATGGATCTATGCCAAGTCTCAAACTGTCCGCCAGGTCTTGGGTTCTCCCCACCAGCCATCGTTCCGAATAATACCCGACTGGGTAATCGCTCCTTGCTTCGCCGTGACACGCCCCCCGCAAAGAAAAACAGCCGTTGGCGGGGGGTCGTTTCATTGCTCTCGCAACACATCATTTCGAGGGCCTTCGCGTACGAGGGGGTGTCATGGTCAGTACGAAGTTCGCACTGGAAGTCAAAAGCTCGCAACGGGATTTGGTGGTGAGCCGGTCAAAGTTTGGCAAAGTGTTCCGCCTTGAGGGTCCACGTAACACATCCGTACGACAGGGACTCAATAACCTCGGTCTTCAGCGTTCGGACTTTTAGACTAAGGGGGGCGGCCGTCCTATCATACAACTCCGGGCTGAACAGTTCGTGGCATGCTCGCACGAGACGGACCCGTCGGTCAAGCTCGAGCGAGAGGTCAGCGTTTTCGTGGATAATTCTACCCAGGTACAAGAACTGGGCCGTCTACTTAAACCTCTGGCCTACTGCTTCGATGGCGAGCGGTGTTGCGAGGGTTGTCTGGTCTGATGTTTGCAGGGGCATTGTCTCTGTCTTCTTTTGCGAAACCGTGAGGCCTGCTGCTTCGAAGACAGGCACGATGACTGTCATGAGTTTTGCGAGCCCTTGAGCCGACTTCGGCACAATTCCTGCGTCATCGGCGTCAAACATGCCCCATACAGCCCTTGGCACAAACGTCAACGGAATCTGCTCCTCCGTTCGAGCTACTCCAGCAGCACTGAGTTGGACCAAATCCCTTACGATGGCTTCGTCTTGGCTGAAGCGTATTAGTACGACGTGTAACGCAGCAGCGAATAATACGTTGAACAGTAACGGTAATAGCACACAGCCTTGCCGAAGCCCCTTGCTGACATCGAACCATTCCGAGTACTCGCCGTCATCAGTACGCACGCGAGCCCGCATGCCATCGTGGAACAAACGGATAGTTCTTAGCATCGTGGCTGGTACGCCAATACGTGTGAGTACCTCCCACAGCAGCTCTTGGACGACAGAGTCGTACGCCTTCTGCAGGTCGATAAAGCACACGTACAGCGGGATTTTGCTCTGTCGTCCGAGTTCTTGCAACCGACGCACGACAAACGACATATGAATCGTTGATCGTGCGGGGCGGAAGCCACATTGTTCTTAAGGGAGCAATTTCCCCATTTCGCAGTAGTTGCTTAGACGGTACGCGACGATTTCCAACGAAACTTTGCCTGCTGCGTGGACAACCAGTGAAATCCCTCTGTAGTTGTTGCAGTCAGTTCGGTCCTTCCTTTTGTGAAGGACCTTGATGATCGCATCTTTACATTTCTGGAGGATGTCCCCTGTTGCCCATACATTGACAAAGATGTTTGAAAGCACTAGGCCAATACGAGGTGGTCAATTCCAAGTTGTTTTTAGAAGTGGGGCCGGGAGACCATCTGGTTCGACAGCTTTCCAATTTGACATCCCTTAATATGTGCTTCCGTCATGTTGTCGACCGTGAGCTACTGTGGGTGGTGCTCGCACGCTTCGGCGTACAAGAGAAGATGTTTACCTTTATTCACCAGTTCCACGAAGGCATGCGAGCCCGCGTGCGTACGGATAACGGCGAGCACTCAAAATAGTTCGACGTCCCCCTCAGGGGCTGCGGCAAGGATGTGTCTTGTCACCACTTCTGTTCAATGTGTTCTTCGCTACTGTGATACACGCCGTGCTGGTACGCTTCAGTGATGACCCAGATATCCTGAGGGACTTGGTCCACCTCGAGGAGGACCTCGGCGAGGACGGGGTGAAGGTTGACCCACTCA
>JBBMHQ010092972.1:0-23046 GCA_037834295.1 Postelsia palmaeformis | reverse complement strand
ATGCATCCCTCGTGCCTCGCGGCACATACGATGTCTAGGCACGAAAGCGGCGGCCGCGCTCCTTGCAACCCGCCCTCTACCCGGCAGCACCCGCTAATACCTGCGACGGCGCCGGGCTCGCCCGTTGTGCCGTACCCGGAGTAAATGCACGCACAGGAAACGAAAGAAGAAAAAAGCAAGAAAGGACCGAGAGTGCCAAGAGAAATGGAGGAAGCAAATAACCGCTGGAAAGGTCCGGAAAGTAATAAAGGAAGGCGGTAAATGAAAAAAACGTAAGCAGAGCTTTTCTCTCAGTATCGTACGCCGGCCGTCCCTCTCGCGACTGCCTCGCCACCGATTCGGGTCGGGTAAAGCTTTCCTTACTCTCTGCCGCAGTGAGCTCCGTTGCCCGCCTCGCGTTAAGCCCGGTGCTCACCGTGGCCGTCGTTCGCCAGCTCGATAACGTTGTTGGTTAGCCTGGGTACCTCCCTCTTTGGATTTCAGCCCGGTCGCGAAAATGAGCACCGTTAGAATATTTTTATATCGCAATTTCGAACAGATCCTAAATACTCGTCCATACTCGTATCGAAATTCCTAAATAGAGGCCGGGAGCCCATTAATACATCCCTCGTGTCTCGAGGCACACGCGACGCCTAGCCACGAAGGTGGCGACCGCGATCCTTGCAACCCTTTTTTGCGTGATAACCCTCTTTCAAGTCACTGTTTCTCTCCCGTAAGCACGAACCAGCCGAAGCTATAAACGTAGCGTGCTAAGCAAGCGACATTGCTTTCTGTTTCGATAGCATATCTTGACACTAGAGTTACCGGAAACCCGGGGACCAGGAGATGCTTGGGTGCCAGCGTCCCCACAATATGATGATACTGCTGTATTGTTGAGAAATAAGCAGAGACTGCATAAATAATCGTATACTAGAAGGAACAACATGTTTTATGAATGAGATAATAATCAAGAATTGAAGGAAAGCGATGAAAACCAAAACAACAGCAGTCATGGCTCGAGTTCAGAAATATTTCCCAGCTGCCAGGGGGTAATTTTCTCAGAGCCCCCTTTGATCCAACCGATTACGATCTGTCCACAGAAAACATTACCAGGGAAAAAAACAATATTTGCCACTTTTTACAAAGTAATACCAGGTATTGTCCAAGGTATGCCGGGGGATTCTAATACCAAGTAACAATAGACTTAGTGTAGCAAGAAACAACAGTCATACTAGAAATTCGTCCCGGAAGATCAGTAATGTAAAGGTGTTGCCTACTGCTGTGAGCTACCAGGTACGGGGGAAAATATCCATCAATCCCTCAGCCCAGGGTAATCCTCATAACACTCTCCCCCTCTCTGAACGGCGGGATGCTTGGGCCGTCAGAACCGTATACATGCACACGGCTGTACGCTGACCCACTCTCTTTTCGCTTCAATACCTACCTGGGGAACAGGGGAGCTACTGATTTTAGGGACCGACGCGCAAGAGCCTCTAAAAAAAACATTTGAAGTGAGACTCGAACTCCGTGTCCTGGACGACGTCGAATGCGAAGGTGTTACCTACTGAGCTACAGGGGTCGAGGATCGATCAATTCCCCAGCACAGGGTATATCCTTATCACACCAGTCAGGGTGCGTTTGTCTCTTTTTGTTCTTGAGAGAGGGTGTAAGCCGTTTTTTTGTTTTTTCGTGTGCTATCCACCATGCTAAACTACACGTTGTTGTTACTTTGTTTTTTTTTTCCGAGGCAAGGTGGGTATCCTGCAACCGACTAGCTATACACTTAAGGATATATATATATATATATATATATATATATTATTTATATACGAAGTATATAGAAGCAACTGCCACGCGTCTAGAAATCAAATTCCACCAGTCTGGGCTGTTTCTCATTCCGATCTTAGGTCGTTTTCTGGTAAATCAATAGCAGCATACTACCACCCGGCCATTGCGAATAGTCTATACCGAGTTAAGAAGTGCGCTGGGTTTCCTGCTGGTTATGTTTCATGCCGATTTGATACATATATAGAAGCGCTTCGTGGCGCGGGCGGTCCCGCCTGCTATGATCGCTCACGAAAAAGGATGCTCCGGGCCTTTGGGTCCCTCGGGGTGATGAAAAAAAATGAAAAAAATAAGCATTCGAATTTCGAACTTCTCACACGCTGGGCGATACAAAAAAAACGCACACCTCTCATACGCATGCTCACACAGCACAGCAGTAGTAGGTGTCGGTCATGTCGAAACTCAGCACCGACAGCGCACCAGTTGTTAGATTTGGCACGGAAGATACCGTTTCGGCGGGGGGTGGGATTTTGCGATGTTTCGCACGGGGAGCTTCAGTACCGTCAGGTTGCACATGATATATTATAGGAGCTAATAATGTGTGTATATTAGACATGAAATGCAAAAGGTATTCAACGTGTTTGTTTCTCTGTCCGCGTCTGAGATTGTTTTGCAGTTGTCGCGCAAAATACGTTCCTACCCACAACATACCAGGCTTACGTTTTCCGTCTGAAGCATGCCTCGGAAACAGCTCCATCTTCGACGCTCAAACTGACTTTCCAGCTCTGCGTCGGGGGGTTACTGTGATAACGGGGCGGTTCCACATTTTTGTTGCAGGGGGGGTCGTTCAATCCATATTCTGTCCGTTTCCGCTAAACCACCTGCCCCGGGCGTTTTACCAATAGGGACTTTTACTCGCATTATTTTGGTATTTTTGTACCTCGGGCGTTTCGTCTTATTTCTGTGCGTGATATAAGTGTACGTATTACAGGGCCTACACGAAAAGGAAACGTGTTCTGAAGTATTTACATATTTGTCACGAGGACGTGCGGCATTTGCTTGTGACGGGAACCCCGAGAAATATAATGCTTTTACTTGGCACGAATGGTGAACCTACCCGACAAACGACATGGGGCCTCGATCCCGAATCGACGCTTCCAGCGAGCATCACCCGTAATACGATTGAGTCGGCATGTAAATCGCAGAACGGAAATTGTTCGTGTTGTTTAGTGATTTACATCGATCGCCGGTGATGCATCGTATAATGGGGGGGGGGGTGATTGGTTGATGATTCAAAGCCGTTTCCAACGAGCACCACCCGTAGTACGATTGAGTCGGCATGTAAATCGCAAAACGGAAACTGTTCGTGTTGTTTAGTGATTTACATCGATCGCCGGCGATGCATCGTATAATGGGGGGGAGTGATTGGTTGATGATTCAAAGCCGTTTCGTTGTTTTCATGAGTTTCTTTATCGGTGACAACGTGTCGGGACGGATCTTCCGGGGCCCGGACCCTTTCCTCTTGCACGGGTTCCCCGGCTGGGAATGCTCCTGGTGAGGTGAAGGAACGGGTGTAGGACTCACCCAACCACTACTCAAGCCCTAACTCTGACTCGTACCCAAAACGGACCAAATCCCGAAACTGGCAAACTAATACGACTACTTCGCTTTCCCGTCGATCGCTATTCCTCGAACTTCGCACCACAGCTTTTCCAGCTGGTCTAAACGAAAGCGTGGGAGCTGTGTTGAGCTTTCCGTCGAGTACTTTGTCGAAACGACTGGCCTAGTCTGTACCGAGCCTGCGAATATTTTCATACGTAGACTGCTACTGTTGGTTTTCACTTAGTAGGCTTGGCCCCGTGCTGTGCTTCGTCCCCCCTTGGTGCAAAATGTCGGTAAAGCACGCGGCTGTACCACGGGACTGCTGTCGCCGACGTCACGCCTCCAAGAGGGTTGAGCCTCGGCTTCGACTAGTTAGGGTTTGGGCTAGCTCTGCGGTAAAGTTGGTCTGGGCTGAAGTGCAAGGTTGAAATTGACCACACACATCGCGCACAAAGTTTTGCGTCGTTCAGTTCTGCACATAGGACGAGCCCCATTTTTTGTTGAAGATAATCTCCTTCGCTAACATCAAGGTCACCAACGTGCCGGGCGATCTTATCCAGTTTGCAAGCTAGATACCTCCCGAAAGAATGGAGGTTGCGTCCCCTCCCACACCCTCTCGAATAATGCCCTGGTTGGTTCCGCGGCTTGCAGACAAATGTATTACTCACGCGGTGGCTTTTGCCACACTTGATGTTTCTAAGTACCCGTCTCTCCATCTTCGGAGTCAAGATGGATGAGTCATGACTATTCCCCGATATTACGAGAGCTCATCGGGAGTACCCTCGCATCCAACCCGTCCTACTTGTGAAGCACGGGAGTAGCGCAAACGGACGTTGCTATCGTAAGCAATGCCCGGCCTCGAGATTATTTTATGGTGAGTGAGATAGTCATTGTCATGGTGGCGGTTGGCGTCCCCGTCATCATGCAAAAACAAGTCGTGAGTGGCAGTTAGCACGCGCCAGGACAGGGCCTCATCTCGCAGGAGACGACAAGGAGGAACAAGGAGCCGAGCGCAAAGCTTAAGAATGAGCTCCACCTATGACGGATGAAAAATTGACCAAAAGAAGGATAATGCAACTAAGTCATCCGAGGCCGTGCAGGCGCAGACAGAAGCAATGCCAGCAGATGCTGTTTACGTGCAAGCTGAAAAATCGGATCTGGTAACCCCTCGCGAAAAAAATGTAAGCATCCGCCGCACGATTTCGGTCAGACGCGGAAAGTTGGCATCTGGATGCCGCACAAATTAGTATGAACGTCAGGGCCGGATACATCGAGTTTCCGGTGGAAAGACGACCCGTCCTACGATAGAGGCAGCACAAATCCACTATTTTGTTTCTGAAAGACGGGGTTCCTTGACCCCGAATCGTCGTAATGTGCAAGTGCTGATTTCGAAAATGAACGTTTTGTGGACTTGGACCATGGGATTATTCGCCGCAAAGCATTTTGATTTTCGCTGATGTCAGTTTTAGCGTGAGGTATAGAGTTCCTTAAGTGAGGAGTTTCAGGTAATGTAGGGCAAACCTCTATCGTAGAACGCCTCAGACATGTTTCCTGACAACTTTGGCGCACACAGGAGCAATGCGAACAGATGTCGTCACTAATTCTGCGGAAGCTGGAAGATCGGGTTTGGTAATCCCTTGCTAAACCAATGTAAGCATCCGCCGCACGGCGTCGGTCAGACGCAGAAATTGGCGTATGAATGCCGCACAATTTTGTATGGACCTCTGGACCGGATACATCGAGTTTTCGGTTTCAAGAAGGACAAACCCGTCACCGCATCCACCACTACAACCACCGCACACGCCTAGGGAGAATATAGTAGACATAGGTTTAGCGACGTCGCTGTGATTCCAGCTGTGACGACTGAGAAGGCATGTGGCTTAGTGTGTGCCAGTGGTTACGCACTCGGCCGTGGCGGCCACCAGAAGAGGTTGTCGTCTGTACCTATCAACATAGGTGTTCAACCACTAGCTGGCATCGCCTGGCTGAACACTGGTTTCGGTGCCACCCTGGCAGCCTAGTAAACGTGTTAACTACGACCGGTACACTGCTGCGGCTGCTGAAATTGCGAGGGGAATACAGATCGCAAGGCGTTTGGGACACTCGTTTAGGCTTAGTGCATTCTGCCGACAGTTGGGACGAAGTAAGCGTGTTGGGTCGCTGAATGCGAACAGTGGCAGGTTGGCACATGTACCGGCGAGGTGATGAGTTCATCAGGAGCGTTTGAATAGCACATCGACCCCTCGCCTTCCTTTACACGATGCGGCATCCCCTAATGTACGCTATGGTGTCGTTTGAGTTCAGGGACCGAAGATCTAACGATGCATCTACAAGTAGTAACGAAGGGCGAGTCCTTTCCCTTGGTCTAGCATATGGCCTTCTTCAGATGAACGTTGCCCTAATCAATTGGTTTGGGTCTGTATGCGATCTCTCTCTGGTTTCCTTGCACCTTGTGGGCTTCGGCAACTAGGTATGCAAGTGGAACAAACACCTCCTTCTGCTACCTCTCCCTGGAAACCTGACATACCTGTGTAAACGGATCCACTACTAATAGGCCTTCCTTGTGGTAGAGCACTCAAGCGAGGATGGACAGGGGAGTTGAAAACACCGACCACTGTCTAACATGAGACATGCAACTGAATTTAATTCACCCGGAAGGTCGAAATACTCACCAGGTATTGTACCTGCATGCACGTGCCAGCACGACTGTCTTGGCACTCCCAACAACCATGTTTGCATAGAGATGGAATTTTTTGTACAATATTCAGTAAACACACAAACCATTGCGATAGAAAAAGCTCAAGGCAATGGCACCCACATATCACATAATAGTGCACAACCGACAGTATAATCTCTCAACACCAACGGAACCCTCCAATCCTAACCTTCAACACGTCCGGTCCAGCGATTTATCCAACTTTGACACAAGTAAACGCTGTGTGGTAGAGATACCCGCGAGTTCTTCGTACGTGACTAACAGTATCACTCTGGATAGCTTGCGACTAGTAATGGGTCGCATACGGCAAGAGTTGTTGATCAGCGGACACCCTGTTCGAACGCCGCCGGTGTGTGGTGGCGCCGTTCCGTCACAAGCGGCGTGTCCGTCTCGGCTGCATGTTGATCGTTCCCTCCTCTGGCAAGCTATTTGTTCGTGGGGCTAACTCTGCTCCGGATACACTAAACTATCAAAACATGCAAATCAAGTTCCGGGTATGTGGCTAAGGTACACGAGCACCCGTTATCTACTGTCGTGTATGCCCACCACGCGTAAATGACGCGCGCGTGACAATGAAATCAACCTTTTCCCCTCGTGTGTGGCGAAATCAGCATGCCCCCGCCAGCCCTACCTCGTGCCACTTCTTCCTAAAGACCAAAGGTCTAGTGGCAACAGCCGGAGTGACGTCGTGGCTGGACTGTACCGTAGCACCCGCCGTTTGTACCCGAGGGATATTCTAATGGCCTGTCTACGCTCCGTGAGCACAGAAGATGATATCATTGAAGGATTGAAATCCACAGGGAAGTTCGCGTGTAGTGAGCACAAGAGCTATTACTCTCGTTGGATAAAGTCCACAAGCCGCTGGTGAAACAGGAAACTCGAGGCCAAGCCCACCAGCAGGGAGACATAGGCAGTAAAATGATGCCACTGGTTGAACGAAGATTCTGCAAACCAGGCTTCTATAGCCCAGCCCGCTGAAATAAGGACAGTCGGAGCAATTGACGCTAGGCACTCAGCGGTCTCGGTTTCGCCCGCGAAATTTGGCATTTTATCCTCCATGGCGGCAGAGAACATCCTCATGTTGGCGAACAGGTTCGCAATCACGTCGAGAGTGAAAATCACCGCGAGGGAAACCGAGATCGGTAGGACGGGTCGCTTCTCGCCATTGATAATGCGGATCATGCCAAGGCGAGGCTCCTTCGGGCCAAAAAGCGCCACGACCATGCTGCCACCGACAAACGCTTGTGTCCAAGAATTGGCGCCGATCACACCCATCGTGAAGAGGCCTAGCCCGAGAGTCTATGAATTAGGGGAGAGATGCGGAGGTGAAACGACGGAGCAAGGTGAAAAGCTTCTATGTTGACACAAATGTTCGCAGGGATCACGTGTTCTACAATAGGGGTAACACTTATTTGAATAAAAAAGGTGTTCTGACTGATGGAGTTTCTCAACCGACAGCACCGCCCGACATGGTTTGTTTTTATACTCGTTTTCGTGACAGACATAGGCAATTTGATATATCTTCGGGCATACATGCTTCTCAACCTCAGCTGTTGGGTGACATAATATAGAGCTACTCTAGTGCAAAGTATCAGAGAAAAGCAGATGCGCGCTCACCGCGGCATGCGGTGAATAGCTTAACCGAAATCAATCAATTACGGCGAGAAGAACGGAAGTACAACCCGATAAATAACGAACAATCTTTATCGCCAGGAGTCGCAGTAATATGCCTGGTAGTGCACCATATTGCCGAATATAATCATCTTTGCTACGATATTGGATAAAAGCACGAGATTTCTGGGCTGAAGGTGCTACCCTCAGCCACATCCTGCCCGTCATGCTGGCTGGATAGATCTCCCATCAAGTACCCCCTCCCCCCTTAAAGATTGGGCTGGCATCGGTTGACAACGACGCTGTAGAACATGCCGCTCACTACGTGAGCTAGACAACCAGGGTACCGCTTGAATTTGAATTTCCTTTTTGGCGGTTGGTCACAGCTGGTTGTCGAGATAGACCCCCGCGCAAGTGCGTATCACTCTCAAGACCGTTTGGCAGTTTGCGCAAGGTGGACAACCTTTACTCTGCACAAGTGGGAATGATCGTATCACGTAGTGTTTATGGCAAGGCGCCCGAGAGGCAGTTACATAGTACTCCCATTGCTGTCTCTGGGAATGCCTACACCGTCCCATTGCCGTGCCTGAGAATGCCTACACCAAACATTAAATAAACTCATTGAAGCTGTTATCCATATGTAAGTCCGCCTCGAAAACGGTTATAAGTGGGGTGCAGCTCGCCCTTCATGCGGCTCGCGAGACACCTCGCGGCGCTTTGCGCTTGTTGCAAGCAATGTCTACCTGGTCGGTGAAAACCGACATGCTCTGTCCCGGCATTGTAGGGATGCGAGGGTCTATGGTCATACAACTACGGTCATGTATGGGATGGAGTACATATACCCCATCGAGTACACCCCCCCTCCTTCGGTTTGTAAACAAGTGAACGGTCATGGTAGGTATAGCGAGGTCACCTGGAAAGTGAAGAGCATTTGATATGTGACACTCCTCAGCCAAGCGTTGTTGTACTCCTCAACTGGGGCCTTCTGGCTAGCTGGGGATGACTGCAACGGGTCGCGGAAAGGCGCGATCTGCCATCCCTCATACGCATGCTGCACGGGGGCATTGAGTCGAGGATCGAGTCAACCATGGGGCGTGAAAGGGGGAATTAGAGGAGTTTGGGGTCTCTCGTGTTTTGTTTTATCATCACGTAAATATGGCTTATATTCCCCCGTCCCGAATATCATTTGGTTCCACCGCGTTGCAAAGGCCGTTATTGAGGAGCGCTACACCTCGTCCAGAAAATTACTTCAAACAACAATATGTTGAAACCCTCGACGTTTAATCTCACGTGCTAAGCATTACGTTAAGTAAACACGAATATAATACATTAAGATGCCCCGGTAGACTAGTGGTCAGCTTCAAAGACTGCTGGCATTGGCACCCAAGTTCGAATCCCACCGTGGTGAGATTTTTACTTTATTTGAAAAAATAAAGAAGGAACCAATTGCTGAGAGCGCCTTCGTTGCGTGGGCAGGCGGAAGGAATCTGACGGAGGTTGACGAGGAGAGAAAGTGCTGAAATCTTCTCGCGATAAAAATGAAAGGCAAGTACCGTAGTGGGGAGGGGGTAGAAGAGCCTACTTTGGGACCCCGGATCTGAGTTACGACTAAAGAGGGAGAGAGAGAAGAAAATAATGGCGAAGATGCTGAGTGGAGTAAAAAAAAACAATATATCGGGTAGTTTGCGTCAGTACCAAACATTGGACTACACACACACCCTACCGGGGCACCGTTTTGATTTCAACCTCTAGCGGGGGTCTAACTCACGCGCCGTCCCCCCTGACATGGAATAGTACAGAGGGCACGGGCTGCCTTCCATTGAGGTCAGTCAAGGTCGGTGCTTATTCGGCACCACGACCAACACACATTGTGTATGGTACAAAGGGAATCACACTATTAATAGTCAATTTTAGGTTACCTTACTTTAGGGCTGGGGTCCTTTGCCGTGACCGAACCTACGGTACGAGGGTGACTTTCAGATCGGTTTAGTTTAGCTGCTCAGTGCCAGTGGCCCGAGCGAAAGCCCCAACTTCTTGCAGCCCAAAGTTATCAATAAGAAAATATGTCGTGGCATAAGCCGCCATAGGATTACTTCTCAGCTGTGCCAGCAATTTATTTCGAATTAAAGTTGGTGTTAGGTACAAAGCCACTCGCCCGAGTGGTCTAAACGGAGCAATTGAAACTAATTCAGTCTCCCTACAATACTACTGCAGTACGACGGTATGATGCCGTTACTTTCCCTACCGCGTTTCGGCCTCTCGGGTGAGAATCTCTGTACCTCGATGAACCTAGACCTGAAGAAACTTATTGGCGCAGCGTGTGACAAACTACCTGGTACTCAAAAACCGTTACATTTCCCGAAGTAAAATTGCTTTAACACATATAACTACAAAGGAATAGGGTGATCACACGCCGGCATGGCTTTGAGCGGCCGAAAACGAAGGACCCAGAGGTGCCCCTCCCTACCGTAGCACCAGTGCAGTTAAGTATACCTGTGTGACATAATTGAGGTGATCGGAGATATTACATTCGACAAAAGGATATGGACAAAGAACCAGGGCAGCGGGAAGCGAACTATTACTACTTAGGAAACATATCTACGCCCCCAGGGTAAAAGCATGCGATGAAAGATATATAGAGGAAGTTCGTAGAGGTAGCAGTAGACGTACAGAAGCATAAAAGCAAGGATCAGTAGTGCTTGTGGGATAGTTCAATCACACAGTTGGGAAAGCAAGCTAACTGAATGAGTGCATTTGAATATAGGCGGAAGTAACACATACTAAAAGTAAGGAAGAGATTATGAAGTTCCTTACGCACAACGAAGCGAAGACATTAAACAACAGACTAAGCAAGGCAGAACCAAAATAGACTCGGCACTGCATACAAAAGGCATCCTTGACTTGAATATCGTAGAAAATTGAAGTGGTAAGGGAACGGAACTATATATGCGCAGCGGACGTCGAACCTACGGATCGCTGTCTCAAATGGACAGACAGTAGTCAGCAGACGAGATTTATTAAGCACACGTGGGCGAGGTAGGAAATTTTGCAGATGGAGAATACATGAACAAGAAATGAAAGAAAACAAGAAGAGTTCCAAGAAGAGATGGCCATATAAGCGAAACAAATATCCGGGCTGTTTGAGAGAAAAGGTACAACAAGAAATGATACAGAGAGAGAAAACGCAGTAGTAGCTGCTGCTGTAGTAATAATATTGGAGTGGGAGCATTTAGTCAAGACCACAGCAAGAAACACAATAGGGAAAAAGTTGATATTTATAGTATTCCACAGATCAGTAAAATGCTGGGATGAGGAAGTGGAATGGGCTATAAAAGTTAGGAGAAAGGATGGGACGAATATGCTTTATCTAGCAACAGTAACGTAACATGGTTTAAAAGAAGGAGAAGAAGAAGAAGAAGAAGAAAGGGTTATGGCAACACGTACTGTAGTGAATAACACGAGTGATAACTTTGAGGGCAGGATGAAGCAGATGTTGGTAGACATGAAAGGGATTTTGGTAAACAAGCAGGAGAGGCTCACACGAGCATATCTCCCTTGAGGACATAGAACGGTCAGATGGTTAGTGTTAGGTCGAAGGGGAAAAGAGAAGTACTAATGTAGTAAATCATTAACGTAAGCTAGGAACACCCACAGCGAACGAAACATTCGACGCAGAATTCGATAAGGAAACCAACGCACGGTCAAAGGCGAATGTAGATGCATCAGACAAAGAAAGCAGTGGCTCAATGGGTTACAGCGAGAGTTCACAAGGGAAGAAGTAAACAAGTTTGTACAAGTAGCTGAAATTGATAATAGAAAGGCAGCAGGGGCAGAGCAATAGGGAACAAGTGTATGAAATACAGGGGAGAAGGAATGCTTATCATGTAGGTTATGTTGTATCATTGGATATGGAAAAGCGAGTACGTATCTAGGAGGTGGAGAAAATGCAGTAGTAAACTTTTTCAGGAAAGAAGACAAGGCTGGCCCGGGAAACTATAGAGGGATCACGCTAATAAGGACAGTAGACAACACATTTTGCAAGATTTTGAACGATGTAATGTGAATCATCATGGAGGAGGAAGACACAACAAGAGAAGGGCAAGCAAGGTTATGGCCAAATAGCAGCTGCGTAGACCATGTGTACACATTAGGTAAGGATAATCCAAGGTAACAAAGACGCGGGACTAACAACGTATTTTTCTAGATGTGCATAAGGCCTAAGACACAGTATTGATAAATGGATTGTGGAAAAAACTATGGAAAATAGGAATCAGAGAGAAAATGCGGATAATGATGAAAAATATTCCGGAATGTGCGAGAAATGTTGTGATACTAGACGAGGAGTTATCAGAGCATGCTGAAATTTCACAAGGAGTTGCACAGGGATCAATATTGTCACTCAACCTATTCAAGATAATATATACATATATATATATATATGGACACCGCAAAAACGATTAAACTGCGATTTCGTGTAGGTGACCTGGACCTACCAGAAACAAAAGAGGTATGTCAGTATCCGGGAGGAGGAGGAAGTAGATGCACGGATGTGCCCGTGTGGCAAAGCTGTAGAGAGTAGAACTCACAAAGTAGGAGAAGGTGAGTTGTACATGGGGGAACGGGATGTGCTAAAAAGGAGATGAGGGATATAGACGAATGTGACATGGAGGATTGTGGTACTCAAGATAGCAACGAGAAAATGGTCGTTATCCTAGGATCTAGATGGTGGTCATAGACAGTCAATCAAGGAGGGGATAACAACAGCAAAACGATTGTTACGAACACATGAAAACAACTTAATGAGTGCCCAACTGTTCGAGGCGTTTCTACTAGGAGTAGGAACGGTGTATCGTCGTGAAAGAGATGCCGTGGTCAATGATTAAATGACTTCGGCGAAAAAAAAAATGAGTACGACCCCCTCCCTACTGTAGCGCCAATCCAGTCTCTTATTGTGTACAGTGATCCGCAACCAGGTACTGAATGACTAATGAACCCGCGAATGGCCTTGACCGACAAAAATCCCGAGAAACAATTCCCACGCAGCCGTATCGTACTGACAATGTAGCGTCCTTCGAGCTGCTGTAGTATCAAGCAGAAAAAGTACGCTAGAAATGAACGTTGAATGTTAGGGCACCCTGATCTACCATGCTCTTTGAATTTGAGTCATAGCTAAGAAAGAAGTGGAACATTACACCCACAGGGCTTTCTTCAGGAGACAATACTGCATAAACCAACGTGGTGTTTTGGGATTCCTGACGGAAAACGCATAATCTTTCGCGCGTGTCGCATGCAAGGCAAGCGAACCCGACCTAGATGTTATACGCTCCTGAGCGGTCGCCAATGCAAGACAATGCACATTGTTGTTTTCCGCTTTGACTAGGTTATCGCGCCTTTCAAGGGTATATCATGGGTGCCCCACGAGGTACCTAAAGGACTACCATGGGCCTACAGTGGTGGTTCATGAGTGCCCCCCCCCATGGGCGACCCAAGCATTCCCCATGGGCGATCCATGCATCCCCCATGGGCGACCCATGGATTCCCCATGGGCGACCCATGGACCCCCCATGGGCAACCCATGGATTTCCCATGGGCGACGCCAGGGTGACCCATGGCAGACCCGTGAAATCATAGGATGTCTACGAGCGAGACCCAAGCGAATCCCACGTTATAGCCATGGGCAAGCCGTCGGCCACCACAATTCTACAGCTAACAGAGTCAATAGGCCCGATTTTCGACGGTCAGTTTGGTAAGACACTTCGAGCGTCTTGCGAGGCGGTAGTATTGTTGGTAGAACGGGGTTGTCAGGTGATATGCGCGATCCGAGCGGGCATGGCGAATATCTCTACCGCACATCATAGGGGGGGGGACTTTTCGCTGTGGGTTCAGCTAAAGGTGGCCGGAGCAGCTTGCCGCTATCCGAAGCCAGTATGAGGACCACTCTGCAAGGCCTTTTGCGGACGGTAGAACTGCCGAGCCACTTCGTGATGATTGGAATAGGCGTGGGCGGCTCCCTCTGCGAAATTCTAGCCGGGACGGCGGGGGGCCAGATCATAAAGAAATGGCGGCTGGAAGACAGAGTCCGTATCCCAGTACTAAATAAGAGTCACCTCTACTGTGAAAGTATACGGTCGCAAGCGACATTGCGGCCCGAGTTTTGCCGATGCAAGCGAGCTATAACTACCGCCAGAGTTTAGGGATGTTTTTGGGACGCGTGCGGTTGAATATTAATTCAATGTGCAGAAAATTTGTGTGAGACAACTCTGCACCTGACCAGTGGTCAACTACGGAGACAAAGCACCGGCACCATGAAGCATGATAAGACCATGGGCCGGCACAAGAGGCATCGTCAAATCCAATGCTTACACTAAGCAAACAACGGCAAGGAGAAAGAGCATAATGATGAAATGGCGATCGTATGAGATAGTCCAAAATGATGGAACCACGGATTCGATCGGATTGTCTCAGATCGGTAACTCGGAGAGGGTAGGTATGTCCTTCGCTCCCAAGCACTTGTGACCAGACATGATCACGACATTCGTGAGACTACCCCATCCACCCGGCATAAATATCCACAGGTGTTTGTACCCAGATCATGTACAGGCTCTGACCGCGCGCTGCGTATTCGATACGACAGCCAAGTGTCCACTCCGCGCAAAGGTACATACCAGGCGAGGAACCCGTGCGCCGGTGCAGGAGGCCTCATCCAATTCAATACTTATTTAAAACGATCCACGGTAGAGAGGCATCGTACACCATTATACCCCGTGGGCGACCCATTGGCCACCCATCAGACACCACTGACAAATCCCGGGCGACCCATGCGCGACCCATGAGCCAGCACGAAAATGTGTCGGCCGCGCATGACATGGTCGACTCACAGGCGACATATGGTCGACTTACGCGCAGTTGAGAATGGCCGTCGTCGTGGAAATATCTGTTTTTTTCCGCTGCACTGCTGATGGTGCCGCTGGGTGGCGCGTGAGACAGATGCGGCCACAGGGTAAATTTCGTGCACAAAGGGGGGGATGAAGAGGGAGCTTGGTGTCAATCATATTACAACAGTGTTGCCGTGAAGGGGAACGATGCTAATAGTAGGCTTTCATGAAAAACATCCCACATTGCTGACCACCCGCAACTGAGACAGCAAACAGGCGCCAAGGTGTCATTTCACTAACTTGATCCTTGTAGGAATGTGATGCAAACATCGCTCACCATCTACCACTACAAACGGGGCCCGAAACAAATCGAACCTGTCCATGTGTTCAGGGCTGTGTCTCGGGGAACCGATGGCCACGAGTACTTGCGTAATACAGTTGGCTATAATAACTGCATCGCTTTACCGATGCACATGGCAAATGCAAATGTGCGTGCAGCTTTCCTCAACCACTATGTTTCGCGCTTTAAGGGGTACGGCTGGACAATCATTGCCGGGATCTTGCTTGTCAGAGAGACATACATATTATCGTGTCTTTAAAGGTGATCTATCACTGTCTGTCACTTGTTCAAATTTATACATATGACACTCATAGTAGTTGTGGGTATGTATTTCATACCAGGTACGTGCTGCATGTGTCCGTGTGTATTTGCCGCACGAAGTTTTGTGCAGATTATAGTAAGTGAAATCCATTTAATGTTGTTTTGAGTCAGGGTAAATTGATACTTTGATTTGATTCAGGATACCGTATGGTGAAGAAAGAACAGACAAGGTCTCCGGTAATCGTGTGCATACAGACCAAACGGAATAGGCATACTTACATTAACCCCGTAGACAACCTTTTCACTGCGGTGCAAAATAAAACCATTATTTCCAAACAGGATATCTTAAACGAACGCGGCTGCCGGCTGCCGCTTGGAAGGGGTAATGAATACCGGTTGTCTTGTCGTCAACTCTGTGCATGACTCGAGGCCGTAGAGCGACTGAACGTATGCCAAGTGCCAACTGTTATCGAATAACGTTGAATAAAACGCGTCCTACGGCAGGGGGACAAAAGGTTTGCAAAACAATTCTGTCGGACGGAGCTCCCACGCCAAAAAAATATCCAACGATGTAATTGGTTGTATATCCAAGGGCTCATCTGGACGGGGAGCGCTGTATGGAAGTAAAAAAATAATCTCAACGAACTTTACTTCCATTTCGAAACAAAACTGTGCTTGTACCCTATGGGGGGGAACACCGTACTAGTTGTCAATCGAGAAATAATACGGAAAAAACGCACCTCGCCACACACAACGCCCAGCCGACAAATAACGACGCGCGAAGACGAGAGCGAAGGTTTGCGCTACCGCGTGCACGCCGCCGCTAGCCTGTTTTTCTTTTCGGCCGCGCAGAATAGGAAGCTATTACTCGCGGGGTGTCTGGGATGGGCGGAGCAAGCCCTCAAACCCACGTGCGCAACAGCAGCGGTGATGCAGCTATCGAGGTCTATCGAGGTCTCGAGCGTGTCCTTCGTTTTTCTGCCCGTTTGCTCGGTTTTCGCGATTGTTTGTCGATCAAGCAATCCGGAAATTGGGATCGCGGCCTCCATGATTTGTTTTAAAGCGCCGTCGCCGGGGTACGATGTGCTATGGTCTGTGGGCGTGGGCACGGCTATTGCTCCGATCACCACCCTTCAAGGTTCGCGTTTTATCGCCTCGATCTTGGTCCCCGAAGTGGCCATCAATCGCCTCAGACTCCACCGAGGGTGTTGACCCACCATGAACATACTACGTCAAGACCGAGGAACTCCCAAATTCTAAATTGAAATAAAAGAACACGCGAAGGAAGTCTCGAGGGACTTTTCATTCAATTGCCTAATATATTTTTTTTTTTGCCTGCTTGGTCTAACACTCTTCGGCCAATCAAATGCAAAATAAATCAGAAAAAAACGAAAAATCACAGTTGAAAAAACAAACTTCCCCGTTAAGATGGGCCCTAAGGCATGGGATTATACACATGGCAACGTTTTTCTCAGAGTCATTTCTTGAAGTAAGGGAATTTGCGGTGTGGTCGGGTGTTTCCTTGACGGCGATTCTTTCTGTGGCAAATGGTCATCACAGACATAATCGCCTTTTCACTAGAAGAAGTAAAAACAAGGGCCCCGTGAGCATTCCACTGTAGTGCGTCAGGGAACCGCCGGGTGAGGGGACCACAAGAAAGGTTCGGGGAGCGTAACCGCTGGGTAAGGGAGCCTCCAACGTCACTGGGGCCAAGGAAACACCGGGTGAAGGACCCGCCGGTGTTTGGTAGGTAGCGGGCACGCTCACGAAAGGGGTCGCCGACGGTATTCGAGCGGGAGCACCGTCTCATGCGATAAGGACAGTGAATTATCGAATCCCCAGTCTCGCTTGTGGATCAGCGACAATCATTTGAAATTCGGGCCATATCGAAATAAGCCTGTTTTAAACATTCAGCCTTAGGTGCGTTTGGGGGGGTGAGCAGTGTGAGCAGCGTCTTACGCGAAATTTTAAAGGCGGTCTTAGTGGTGGACCGCTCCGTTTGGGCAATATTTTGTAGTTTTAACATGGTCAGAGGTTGGAGGAGCGTTCGACACGAGAAAAAAACGTATTATTCGATAATGTACAAGGCATTGATCGTGGTGGACTGCTTCGATTTGGGCACTACTCTTGTAAGTTGAACAACGTGGTTGGTAAGAGGAGTATCTAAGACAAAAGGTACGAGATAGTGGTGGTAGTGGACTGCTCTGTTCGGGCAGCGCTCGTTAACTTCGAATATGGTCAATGACTTGTGCAGCGCTTTGTGCCGACAAGTATCAGGTTGTGATGGTGATGGACTGGTGTATCTGGGCATCATCATTGCAGATTTACCATGGCGAATTCAAAATCGACAGCAGGGATGGATCTGGGGGGATTAGTGATTTGAACAGCGGGTTATGCGGAAATGTAAACCTGCAGTAGTTTGCCAGTGGTGGTGTTCGACTGCTCCGTTTGGATCCTATTATTTTAGTATAACACGCATTTGCCAGGGCCAGCAGTCGTATTAGTCCGCGTTCTGCCATCCGGAAACCTTTAGCGGTCCCTTTACATGGTGGTCCTGCGGCCTTAATGCCTTGGGTGGTCCCCTTACCTGGCGGTTCTGCTGACGCCAAACACCCTCGCAGTCCATTCACCCGATAGCACTCTAAGGACCTACTTACGGGCATCAGGAACAAGACCAAAGAGCGCGGGCAGAACAGTAGCAAAGCTGCTTCTTCTGCTACTGCTGGTACCTCGAGCCTTGACGGAGCAGTTGTCGCGACTCTCAATGGTTCCCAATGTAGAGACAAGGAGATGTGTCAGACCGTACAATTTAATGGTACACTTTACGAACTGTGTCCCATGTCAGTCACCTGGCAAGGCTTTGAGCCTTCGTGATAATGCTCTTGGCACTTTCGCTGCTATGGGATGTTATGGGCTTTAATGGCACTGCTATAATGTTGCTAAGGGCTCTCATCGCACTGCCTTGACTATCCGCTAGGTTTTCATGGATTTTGCCATGACACAGCGATCTACCATGGTACTCTTCTGGCTCTTACAAGGCAGGCCATGTAAGGCCGTGGTATCTTCTACCCGTGGTGGCCCCGTCATGGCCCTCAACGTTGGTGCACTGCCAAAGAGTTTGTTCGCACGGTCTTGGACTCCCGTGGATCGGCTACACCCGGATGTTTTTACTGCTGCCGTGGACTCTCGTGGCAATGACTGCTATGAAACGTCTTTACATCGCTATTGAGTTGCTACAGATATGGGCCTGCCGACAAGATCCACGTGATCTGAGCAAGTTTCACTAGGAGTAGTGTCTGTAGCCCTTGTTGTTGTTTTCAGTTTGTCATCACAAAACTGAACGTCCGCAGTCACTAGATAAGCTCCAGTGAATCTGGAATGCTACCGCAGGAAAAATAAAATCAGGTTTTGACACCACCCTTAACCAGCCTTGAACATAGTCATGTACTGGACGTAGTATTACGTTTGCTTTTACAGGCACGTTTTCAAAGTCCAGTTCATTACCACCTCTCAAACCGTGAGCCTGGGCTTCTCAACAGGTCGGAGGGTATTCCTTATTCTTAGAGCCTATACTGCATCTACGCTCGTGGCACTGTCATTGTCCTGCAGTCCAATCCCATGGGATTTACGGGATACTGCCATCACATTGCCACGGATTTTCATGAATTTTCATGGCGCTGCCCTGGTAATGTCGCGGGACTGCCGTCAGGCTCTCCTGAACTGTCATGGCGCTGTCATGGCAGTGCCATGGAAATGCCATCAATATTGTGTGGGGTACCCACGGGCGTGCCGTGGCACGGTAATGGCAGTGCCAGCGCGAAATCATTGGAATGCATGAAAACCCATAGCACTGCCAAAGTGGCTCACGGTAGTTCGTGAACACCCGTGGAATGTCATGGCCGTCGTAGAGCCATGCCAGTCCATGAGGGTGCCATGGGACATCCATAGGAGTACCAAAACACGAGAATGGCAAGGCTATGGCAATACCATAGGAAAGTTCGTAACACGGGATATTGTCTTGGCAATGCCCATAGAGAGGCTCGTAACAGTGAAAGGGTGGTCGGTGCCATTCCATGTAAAGATTATTCCAAGTCGTGAAAACCGATCAAGGGCCATGAAATGTCATGGGTTCCCATAGACAGGTCGTCAGCAGTGCCATGGAGGTATCATGGGGTATATTTGGGAGTGATATAGCAGTGCAATGCCAAAGCCATGGGAAGTTCCGTAACACCATTAAAACGCTCGTGGCATTGCTACGGCAGTAGGTACCATGAAAACATGCAGCAGTACCATGAAAGCTTAGGGCCATTCGGGAAAGTCCATGAAAGGTCATGACATGCCATGGATTCCAAAAGCAGTACCATGGGGGTGCCATAGGATGCCTATTGGAGTGCCATAGCACAGAAAATTCAGTGCCATGGGAGGTCTCATGGCACTGATATGAGCCATTTCCATGACGAAGCCATAAAACCTTTCGTGGCGTAGCCACGGCAGTTAGTACCAAGAGTTGTGTGATGAAATCCGATGGCAGTTCGTCAAAATCCATGAACGCCCATGAAATATCAGGGGCTCACATTGCCATAACCGGTCATGGCAGTGCCTTGGTAGTGCCATGAACGAATATAAACGGTTATGGCAGTGCCATGAAGCGCCACGGGGATCGCCTTTATTTTTCATGACCAAGACAAATGAGGCACATCGAAAGATCTCTCCCTCTGTCATCCTTCGTCGTCGAACACTTCTCCTTTTTTCCGTTGTTCCCAATTCATGAAACCAGCATTGCACTATGTTGATATTGTACCTTCCGGTTCCGTCTGTGTGGAAAGGTCATGCCCCGAGTAGGTCAAAGCAAAGAGCGACCGCTCATTGTTTGAATACGTCAGCACTCTTTCCTAAGTATGGTGTAGTGTGGCGCAGCAGAGTGTACTTGCTGGTAAACCTCAATTTGGTTTTATTGTGCCGCGACTATGCTGCTTGAAATATCTGGAATACCATCCCAGGAAATCTCTCACACGGGGTACTATGCTCACTACCAAACCTGCACGACGACACAAAGCACGCCATGAAAATAACCAGTTTAAGAGTGGTGCACGGCCTCGTGTGGAACTCTCATATGTTCGCTATGTTCGCATCGCCCGAGAACGTGGAACATATTGAAATACCAGCAATCAGAACGAAGTATGATGTAAAAGCACGGGAGAATACTTGGTTTCCGAATCCATGGGTGGGTTGTGAGTCTTTACTGATTTGCCCACCCGCAATACAGTATGGGCCCGCCAACAAGAGGTTCCTGTTCCGAACAAGCCTGATATTATTTTTGCAACGTCATCTGTGGACAACCTTGAACATAGGCTATTGTTGAGGATTGAGGTGGAGTTCACCACTGAACAGTTTTTCTTATCCGTTTTTTCGTAGCGTTCTCCACAAAGTGAGATTTTCGTTTGTTTTTTAGGTTCCTTTCTATTCGTGGGCCTATACTGTACCGGCACTACAGAACTACACGCTATTTTATTTTTTTTCAAGTTTCCCATTCACCTTCAACAGGGGGACATATTATTAATAGTAGTAATCATCAGTAAACATGGCGTACAAACATCGTGGAATGCCTGAGTCACGATTTCCATGACCACCCCGTACTCTTATCACTACTACCCACTACCGTAAAAATAAGAACGACGTGCCGCCTCTTGCGGAGCTCCACAATATTCGCTACTAACGATCGCGGGGGACGCATCATGGCCAGCACCAACCATGGCATGAAAACATATAAGGGCATATGGGTTTTGGGTGCATCATGAGTTGTGGATACTATACCCACTACTCTGACTACTCTCACTATATTCGTTACTCACCCTGATACCGCCGAAAATCCCACCGCCAAAAATCTGGTACAACAAGCCGAGTATGATGCAGAACATACGTGAAGGGCTTGAATCCAGGGTGGTTTCAATCGTGGGAGCACTATCGAAGATGTAGTGGGCAAGGAAAAAGCCCAGGGGGGATACTGCTCAGTGCGTCAGCTCGATCAAGTTCAAGATCCAGGCAGCGGCCGTCTTGTCTTGGGGGATAGGAAGAAAGCTCAATGATTTTTTAGGGGGTGCTTTTTTCAGCGACCATTTCGCTCCCTGAGGAAACGTAGTACTGGGGCATCCTGGTGACGCATTAGCCTCTGCTGTGCCGATCGCCCCACCGCACAAAGTTGTCGCTGCATGATGAATTCGCACGTTTGCGAAAGGGCGGCCTTAGGTGAGGCCGACTAAACGAATTCCGACGAAAGTAAGACTAACGTCATCATCATCAGAGTCTTCTGTGCCTCACCGTCGTGGGATTACACTGCCGCTTCATCTTAGACACTGCTACAGCTGCTGAATAATTCCGCCGCCTGGGTATAAGTAATCGCAGAGTTATCCGTTAGTGGTGATTTCTGCGCCGGAAGTGTACGACTGTCTGCATGAGATCAACACGTCCAAGATGATATATAAGACATAGCATACAGGCCCAGGGAGAAGAAGGGTGCATATTGTACAAGATAATACCGAATACTCGATGCTTACGCTGCGTATCCGAGCAAACCTATCATATGGAGGATATGTTGGATACTTTGCACTACAGCACACATACCCACTTGCCTTTGTGTTCACGTGCGTATGTACAGGAGGCTGTTGGGGAGTGGCACCGTACATAAAAACTACAGATGTAAGAGCACCTGCTGCGACAACGGTGCACCTACTTTATGATGGGGCTGGAGCTTTATGCTATTATGAGTAAGTCACCCAGACACTGACTTTACAAGAAAATGATGAAACTGCAACGCAATGAACTCTGGACTAAGGTAGATATACAATGAGCAACATGCTGAACACCACGAGTACTACTGCTGTAACTGTGCTCCTACGACGTTCGGTAGAGCTCCTCGGTTGACCCTTTTGGAACCCCGAAGTGTCGACCAAATCATACCACTTCACAACTTGGGCCCTATCAACCGATTACAAGCACCGTGAGGGCCCGGCAGCACTGGTAGGGTCATGTTGCGCAAGTGCCGCACGACGGCTTGCATTATATATCTGCGACATAATTGTGTATCACCCCCCCTCCACGCAGAGGCTGTTGCGATGATCTTCCGATATCTTAGGCAAGTTCCCACTTTTTCTCTAGAGGGTTGAGGAGCCCCGGCGGTGAGAATTGTCTCGACCAGAACCGGCTGCCCCTAGCGTCATACTCCTGAGTTCGGATGGTTGTCGCATTCATGCGTATCTCGCACCAATCCATCATCTCCGAAACTCTCCCTGTGCCTCGTATTACAGTGGTCCGCTAAATGGCTACTACTGTAGCTTGGTGGGTGGATCGCCCGCTTTTGGGCATGATGTGCGTGGACTCATGGTGCATATTGCCTTGTTGCCGGTGCTTTCCTCTTTGCCCTGCCACACTATTAAGTCACCGTGGCATTGACGTACATTACCTGTATGTGTCCGCCCGCTTCAACCTCAGGCAAGACCTCTCAGGGAGTAGCTCGGTTTCTCGTGCCTTCTTTCTGTGTGCCGGTACCACAAGCGGCTCCTCTACGCTAAAGTTCTGTTGCGAGGGTGAGGCTGGTTTAACTACCTACGCGCCTCTTTGTGTTCTCTGAATCGGCGTGTCTGTGATCGTGGGGATTTTTCGGCGTGTTCATTTTGGCGGGAAATCGCGCCACTGGAACAATGAACAACCATTTTGATCTTGATTATTTTGACAGCTTCATGTTTTGCAATGCCTCAGGACTGTGGTATGGGCTCTCGGCTGGCCACCCCCTACACTACAATAGTACTGCAGTAGCATTTTAAAAGTAGTGGTAGCAGTAGTAGTAGTAGTAGTAGTAGTAGTAGTAGTAGTAGTAGTAG
>JBBMHQ010092961.1:0-10537 GCA_037834295.1 Postelsia palmaeformis | reverse complement strand
ATATATAATTCGTCATCGACATTCCATCCCCAGGTCATCGGCCGCATCCCTTCAGGTTCTCCCTTCGTCCTTAGATTCGAAATATAAAATCGAAACAGAATATTACTGTCGAATCGCGCAGATTGCGAAGGCCTCGACGTACGGTGACCACGCCCCTACCAAATAAGACGCCGCAGTAAGGTAAGCCCAAGATGACAAAAGGCGTACGAAGATAATTTTCGCCGATGACCGATACTTACGTACATGCATCGCGTAAATAAAACTCTGTGGTAAAAGCAGATCTTGTAAATAAATGCAGCTGCGCTGAACTCGAAGGCTTCGACGCGCCGTGCAGCAACCTGAACCAAAGAAACGAACGTAGGCACGACCTCAACGGTGATGGATAGTAGGGTAGGTTGAATGCCGCTATTCGTGGGCCGTTCCCGTCGTAATGTAGGTATCGAGAGATGACGTAGAAAGTCCGTTCGTGCTATTATAGTCTAATACGATTCGCAGTCTAGTACGGCAGCAAGTAATAGATTGTAGGTTTGAAGGAAAAGAGCGTCGTAATGTACTACTGTTACAGGTATCGAGAGAGGACGTAGAAAGTATGTACTCGTACTGTAGTCTAGTGCAGTAGTCTAGTACAGCAGTAAGTGCGTTGGTCTTACTTGGTCTTCCATGGGTTTTTTTCCGCGGGGTACGACTTTTCTTCAGAAATATAAGCTACCCTTGACTATTTTCGTATGATACGAGTACGAGAAAGCGCTTGTATTCATGGACGTGCTTTTTGTTCGAAATTACAAGCTACATCATAATTTGTTTTTTTACCAGAAAAAGGTATACCATGACAGAAAACGTCATCTAACTTGAGTTTGGTGTGCCCTGATTACCTCGTTTTATTTTTTTGTACCGTAAACTGGCAAAAATACACTTGTATACCGTTTTTGTTATTTTTGTGATTGGACGGACGGATACCCATATTTTGCCAGATAACGGTATACCTTGTCAGAAACGTCATCTAACTTGGGTTTGGTATACCCTGATTTCTCGATTCGAAAACATTGAACCGTAAACTGGCGAAAAAAAGACTGTCGTACCATTTCGTCGTTCATGTTTTTGCTTCTGAAAATCCTTCAGTAGGTAATTATAGGGAACTCCCATCATGGGAACTCAGTTTTGCGCAACCTAGAGAACTAACCACCCATCATGGGAACGTAGTATTGCGCGAGGTAGCACCTTCGACGACGACTGCCCAAGAGATATATCATGCGCCTGGAGAACAGTAATCTTGCAGTCGAGGCCATTTATTCATCGGTGATGTAGCCATCATTCATTGTGCTATGTTCTCTACATTTCAGCGTTTGAACGAGCTTTTGTGCTTCTCATTCGCAACGAATACATAAAAACCTCTGAGTCTTGAGTCGTTTCTCGCTGCCTACGACTGCCGCTTGGCCACTGCTCCTCAGCATTTGGTGAATAAGTGAAAACTTCCACTCGGCTTCCAACACATCCATTTTGGAACCCAAAACTTCCAAAACTATCATTTTAATTTCCGAAACTTCCACATTTTGACTTCGAAATGGAAGTTTGGGAAGTCAGAACGGAAGTTGTGGAAGCCAAATAAGTGGAAGTTGTGGAAGTAAGCATGGAAGATTTGGAAGCTCTACAAGTCAAAATGGATTTTTTGGAAGTTGAGTGGAAACTTCCTGACCCCAACCCTAACCCTAACCCCAACCCTGACCCCAAACCGCAGCCAAAACGGGCCACAGACGAGGCTGCGCCGCGTTTACATCGAACCAGGAATCTTCTCAACTACGGACGACGATTTCGAAGTGCAGACCACGCCATGCATATTTCAAGTCTAAAACGTCCCCGAAGATTCCCTCTCCAAGATTGCTCAACCTCTACTCTCCATTTTGGAAACTAGCGCAAGCCAGTGGAAGTTTCCAAAGTGGAAGCAAGTGGAAGCAGAGTGGAAGCTCCCACGGCCATGCCCAGTAGAAGCTTCGTCCAGCTTCCACTAAGCTTCCATACACCATGATATACTCTCACCTGCTGGCACCCACTTTTCACTTCACGTCCAGAACTTTCACTCCACGTCTAAAATCTCAAATTGACCTCTACCTTCGAGGAGACCTCCATCGGCGCCCGCAGAATCTTCTGTCCACTCCCAAACTCAACCGTAACTTCCGCTCACTCCCTCCCACTCACATCCGCTTCCATTTTGATTTCCACAACTTCCATATTGACTTCCAAAACTTCAAAATGAAAGTTTCGGGATCCAAAGTGGAAGCACAAAATGGAAGCTTCGGAAGTCGAGTGGAAGCTTTCAAGCATTTACCAAATAATGAGGTGGATCTCAAGCGAAGTGCAAACGTTAGCTCTTTGTCTCATTTCGTGCACCTCACATTTCGACCAATTACGACCACTGAAGCACCTCTTAGTCGAGGTGTGGGTCTCTGTTGAGAACCTGGGGGAGATCAATCTCGAGAGAATACGAACTGTTGTCATGAATCTCTAACAAGTCAACGTGGCTCTCCGGTGAGCACGAACCAGTCGAAGTTCTAAGCGCAGTGTGTTGAGATAGTGATATCGTTTTTTCTGTTTCGATAAAACATATAGCTATTAGACTGACCGGAAAACAGGGAACCAGGGGACGCTTAGGTGCCAGCGTCCCTTTAAGGGTGCTCAAGTCGACCATTTTTGGAAGGTCCTCGATCAGATATTTTCGATAAACATCTTGTTCGGAATAGGCAAAAATCGAGCCCTGTGAACAGTCACACCCCTGCACCAACTCATCGCTCTCAAGGTACATGTATTATTAATAGTACTGGCGATCACCCTCAGTCCGCCTTCGGGGGATGGTTTGGGGAATCTGACCGACCTTCCTGACGATTTTGTCGGGGAAGGGGGTTATGCTCTGCCTGTTTCAACGATGCCATTTCGCCCCGCACCCCGACAGCTCGCCCAGGATGTGACGGTACACAGCTTCGGTCTTTCACTTGTGTCGAGTCTCTCGAGGGCAATTTTCCTTTTTTATTTGTTATTCTTTGAGGAGGCTGCTACGTACTGTAGCCTCGCCGGTAAGAGAGAAGGCAGTGGGCTTTGCCGAGCCGCATCTTCGATTCCTGTCTGTTGATAGTACGTGAAACTGGTGTTTTTCCCAATCTTTCATAATTTCGGGAGTTATAGGGTTCATCAGGGTGGGCTAGTGACATGGCATTGCCCTGGGAGACTTATGAATATGAGGTCTAGGAACAGGAATACGGGAAATACTTGGGTACCACTTGGAAGGCCTATTCGTATTGGAAACAGAGGTTCAGGGCGCGGCAATAGCTGAACCCCAATCGCCTATACCTTTCATCGGAGACTCTATTCGGAGGTTGAAACACTGCTGTTATTTCCTCCAACAAAACATCCGGCATATTAATACCGTATCGGCCAGGTGATCAGATAATACACCCCCTAGGACGATTTCTGAAGTAAGTTTTCTCCAGAGTAGAGGGGAGGCACGTGCGCCCAAAATTGGTGACTATGGAAATATGTCGTCGATACCCAATTCAACATATAGACATTGCTTGGTGCCTGGTAGGCGTTCGCGATCTCCCCGCTGTCGAGAAAACCCAGCTCTGAAGCTCGTTTGATTGGATACATGTTATCTTGTGTGTTATACTGCACGTAGGCGATAACGTGGGGCCTGCTGAATACTAGCCAAAGCTGCGAGGACAAGCCTAGATCAGGACGTGTATGTGTGTGTTCCAAGCAACCCCTTAGAACGATTCCTTCGATCGGACGGACGGACAGGGAGAGAAAACACGAGTTTCCGGTACAGAGACCCCGGTTGGTGAACCAGTGGGGAGATCCTCCTGAGTAATAAGGAGCGTACCATTGCCACATCTTGATTTGAACAAAGACGAAACTTATGACCGGAAATTCAACAAAAACATGGTTTGTCGATGGTTGATGGCAGCAGGTCGTTGGAAACAAGAGCGGTCATATAAGACCACAAGGGGAGGAAGGGAAGACCGAATGAACGGAAATAAGGGCGGACGACAAGCAGCCACACGCAAGGAAAGGCAAGGCTGCTTGGTGCAAAGCCAACTACTTTTGAGAAGGGGGCGTCAGCGAAAAGAAGGGAGCGGTACCGACAAGGCGCGAACGATCCCATCGGAAAGCAGACCGCGGCAGGGCCAACGCGCGAATGTCACCATCGGCCTGCAGCGACATCACGGCATCCCCGTAGTCGCTGTTGACACGCACTTATTACCGACACGGCTGCGTTGCGGTTGCTACAGTGTTGGTCGTTACACCGGCACGGGGGGACGAATACAAGCGTGGCGCGTACCACTTCACAACGGCGAGGCCGGGAAAGGGAGGAAGTGCTGCATGAGCGACGTTCAGTGCCCACTACATTGCAGAGGCGGCGGAGAATAGCGGCGGGCAGACCAAAAAGGAAACAGCGACCGCGAGGTTGCACCGGGAGACGGGCGCGAGAGACAATGGAAATCATTCTGCAATTGAGCATTTCGCTAAATTCACCACCCGGCCTATCACTGCCTGTTCTCCAACCCCACCACCACCGGGACGGAAACATGTACCTGGACGTATCTGATAGGGAATTAGTATTCTCCCTTCAACCATCACTCGCCCTCTCCGCCAATATTATTTCACTTAGTTCGCCCCGACTGTAGGCATTCATACAAGTAGATATCAAGTTTCTCATCCATCGACAACGCCACTTCGCCAGGGAGCCATGCAAAACAAAAAATGAAGGGAGGTACAAAGTATTATACATTCAAAAATTACAATACGTAGCTCAGTCAAAAGCGCTTCACGAGTAGCTCCAGCGGTAGATTTATGGTAAAGAAAATCCAACGATAGATACTTGCGTGGTTCGATACACCAGCAGGTGCCACCCACCGAGATATTCACATACCGGCCACGAGTATCGTGTACCAGATACCTGGTATGTATTCTGACGGTTCGGTGTTACAGTCAACGACGACCCCGGGTCAGAACAAGTATGGCTTCCATCTTCTCTCCGTTGCAACGCCCATTCCGCCTATTTAAAAAGCTGCACCGATAGAAAGCGACCTTCCAATTACGAGCCCATCCTACATTAAATACCCTCCCTACTGCGGGGCCAGTCTTAGCCGTAGCTGCACGCCCCTTTCCCCCTGCTTCGCCCCACGCCCGGTGCCGTTGGAAATGCCGGACGAGTTTTCTCTCAAATACGGCGGCCGGGTGGGGGGGTGGGAAAGGCGGGTACAAGACTTCTGGGAGTTTTCCCCACGGTACACGAACACATGGATAGTGCTCGGCAAACGCTTTGAAGACGGCGCACCGCAAAGCACACACCTCCTTTCCTGCGAGAGAGCGCGGCGCTCATGCACTCTTGCTACGCGAGTCACGCATGGCGTTTGCAGGAAATCGTACACACCTCGGACAGGTAATGAGTAGAATGTGCAGGATCTACAGTACAGATCCAACCTGGGAAACATGTGTCTGATCGTGCAGGCTGTACGGCTCTCACCCGGCAACATGAGCTAGATCCAACGGACCATAACTATTTCTGCCCTGAGAGATCTAGATCATCAATTGAGAATCGATGATATTTCCGAGGTGTGAAACCATGTAACGGGGGCGAACACGTCGCGTGTTGAACTACAACCGAACACAGCGCACGGCTATTCAGCCGGAACCAGTGTCAAGGTACGTCGGGCCGAGTCATTCGTTGCTCCAGCGACACCGATACCCATGATGCCAGCTGCGACCGAGTGCATATATACCCAACTTACGCCGGCAAACCATTAGAGTCTACGAAATATAGTAGCGATCATTCAAATCTCCCGAGCTCTCTCAAATATGGCATTGCTACGAAACAGTTTTTTTTTCTTCACTCCCCGGCTCAATTCGTGGGGGGCTTTCATCCTCAGCAACCTTTGGAATAGGCCATGCTCACAGTTGCCTTCCCTTCCCCCCCCCTCCTGGTAGTGGCCACAGCAGACATAAAAACAGTAAATTTGACGCTGTAACCCACATGCGAGAAAGTCCGCCTCAGAAGCGGTTCTGAGTAGGATACAGCTTGCCCTTCATGCGAACCCTTCATGCGACTCGCTCTACACCCCACAGCGCTTCGTGCGCGGTGCAAGCACTGTCTGCCTGGTCGGTGAAAATCCGACGTGCTTGGTCTCGGCGTAAGGTGCGAGGGTTTATCGTACGAATACCGGCATGCATGACATGAGTACACCCCCTTGGCACTCGCCTTCCTTTTTCATCACGTACATACTTCATTCCCTTTCCCACTCGTGGTCGATCTTGTCATCGAAAGTTTCCGACCGCGCGCCCTCGCACGTTCAGCGACGGAAGACGGCCAAAAAAAAAACGGGGCAGCAAGTACAATGAGACGCACACCCAGGAAAGGAGGGGAGGGTTGTCGCTCCGCTCCACGCTGCCTGTTTTGTCGGGTAGCTTATGTCACGATAAGACTTACTGCTCATGGCTGCTACGATATGGTAGCACCCAATGTTTTTGGGGCTCCTCAGTTAAGGACCTCCATGCAGATAGTGAGTCAAAACTGAAATTTGACTCAACATGTGGGCTTAACCCGACGAAAAATTCCATGTCCTATAAAGGTGTCGACGAAAAATATTGCGCAACACAAATGGGACACGGGTGATGCCTATGATGCCGGAAAGTTCTTCAGTTGAGGAGCCCCATCCGTTAGATACGTTCGCCTTGCAAGGCAAAAAAAATCTACCCCTATCGTAGCGTGCGTATGTTGTCTGCTGTTGAAATACCAGATATGTTACGACATGAAGACCACTGTCTTATTGCCCTCTACAAGCACCGCGTTCGCGAGGTGCCAGCGCACCGCACGCGCTAGGACCAGTCTCTCGAGATCTCGCCCCTTCCGAATCATGTCCGCCACGGAGTCGCTGTGGCTGATCCGCGTCACATCCTGCACACACAGAACAAGAAATATGAGCCGGGGCACGAACGGAAAGGAAAAAAAATGCAGGTGAATGAAAAACTCCAGGTACTGACAAAACATATGGTGTGCATACCATGTATGTGTGTCAGATATCATTCGGCTGCGAGTGAAACGGGATGGTATGCGACAGCTCGTTACGCGTACTATAAATAGAGTCCCCATTCGCGCCCTGGTACTGCGCCTACTCTTCAGTACATGTTTGCTTCCGTCGATACGCTTTTTTGCTCAGCCTGGTTTTTATGACCACTAGATTCCAGCGAAATTGGTGAATGTGATAACAGCATCAGTGAAGATGCAGCTACTGCTGTACGTAATGCAATTACGTACTTATTTACCTGGGAAGCCTTTTACCACAGCAAACTTGTCCCTCACTAATTCCAGGTAATTTTTCCAAAACAAAACTAAAAGGGTTGAGCGAAGTCAAACTCCTGGTATGGTGTGACGCCATTGGAACCACTGAAGTGGTTACGCCGACCCCCCATCCCCAAGCAATAACCCGCACATGGAGTGTAGACACAAAAGTGCAGCAACAAACGTGAATGGCAGCACCACTGTCTCGAGCTTGGAAGAAAATATACTCGTATGTATGTATATTCCGAACAATATTTGGCAGGCAGAGCAGGAGGAGAGGCGTCGGCCAGCACTAAAACGAAAAACGGAACAGAGCAGGGGCAATGTTGACAATGATTTGGTGTTGCTAGCCATTCAATGGCCGACGATTGTACTGGGATACCGTCAACCAATGTCTCGAACTTTAGATGACTCGTTTTATCGGGGTTTTTTCGTAGCATCGCATCACTTATCTCTTCGTACGGCCGCAGCACGAAAGAGTCAAAACAAAACACAAACGAAAAAAAACGAGGTGATGCCAAACACAAGCCTTGGAATGAGTGGAAAATTCAGGTACCAGGCATAAAACAACAATGTTGCGCACAACAAGAACGGCAAGTAGTTTGAAAGGAGGAGTCCGACGGTGCGTTTATCTCGCAGGTACAGTTCCGAGCTGTTCCCCAAGGGAAACACGGTGCGATTGTATACACTGCCAGTGAGAAAGCCCGCTTGCCCCCTATAACATAAATTACACTCTCGTTTCTGGGACAAATTACTTAGAACTGGAGTCGAGACATGCGTGTACTTACACTGCAGTACTAAATGGGTTAACGATGCAAACAAACCGCAGAATCGTCATCCGTAGGACCAGCCTCAAAGCCAAAGACTCCGACCACATTCGCCGGACCACAACAATGCCAGTGAGGAAGCCCGCTTGCCCCCTATAACATAAATTACACTCTCGTTTCTGGGACAAATTACTTAGAACTGGAGTCAAGACATGCGTGTACTTACACTGCAGTACTAAATGGGTCAATGATGCAAACAAACCGCAGAATCGTCATCCGTAGGACCAGCCTTGAAGCCAGAGACTCCGACCACATTCGCCGGACCACATCAACTCGAAACCCTCCAGAATATCGAATTGCAACTGATCCATGTCACGTTGGGGGCGGGGGGGGGGGCACTCTTTTGTTGCTTGCCTTGGCCATTGACCACTAACCACGCATCCCTTTCGAGAAGGAGCACCGTTCCTACTCCTCATAGCGACGTCTCCGACAGTTGGGCGCTTACTGCGTTGTTTCCATATGCAACATGATTTTAGTTCTATTCGTACTACGTTGGGAGCGGAGATATCTACTTCACTCAGAAATCGATACGCGTAAATCTTGTCGAAGTAAAAGACGTACGGTCTCTGTGGCTACGACATTGATCACAAACATATTTATACCGTACAAATGGTGTTGGTGTTGCAAATACATTGGGCAGTGCCTCAGAACCATTTGACAAATCCTAAAAACAAAGTGCCCCCTGTACGGTGAGGTTACTTTAACGGCCTCATACAAACACATATACCAGACGAAGAACCAGATACAAAACGCTCTACAGTCTTTTTTGCTATTGCTAGTTCTTGCGTTTCCGCGTTCTCGTATTATATTGGTACAAATCACGAAAGAGCGTCGAGCTGACCCAGCCTTAGCCCCAGCCCCGACCCTGACCCCAGACCAAGGCTTGTGCTATGGCCGGAGCGGCTTCGCCGCGTTTTTCGGATAACCTGAAAACACATGTAGACCACCTTAAAAATCTTGAGTTGTTGTTGGCACTTTACTTACACACTTCGGAAACAAAAGCTGAGCACTTCGTCGGATCTCGCCTTAGCAAGTTGTGTGTGTGTAATACTTCGATCGCGCGTAACACGGCTGTCCGTCCGGTACGTTTTGTGTGCCGAGAACGCGGCGACGTCTGCTATAAATAGCTGACTACCGTAGCATCATCACGAAACGTTTGGCCCAACTGTACCATCTCTACAGCATTGTAGAGGCCCCTACCGCACTGTAGAGGCATACTATCGCACTGTAGAGGCCTTTGCCGCACCGTAGAGGAGAGGTTCAGCACCGCAGAGGCATGGTACAGCACTGTAGAGGCATGATATCGCACTGTAGAGGCCTTTGCCGCATCGTAGAGGCATGGTTCAGTGTGATATACGCAGAATGCCGTATTTCTTTATGGGCAGCGAGCGGAGTTGGCTGGTCGAAAAGCATACCAGGTACCAGGTATCAGGCACTGACATATCGTAGTGCGACATATGATACATCACGCCGCTTTCTTGACAGGAAGCGAGCGGAATTGGTGGGTCGACAAATCTATCAGGTATTGGTATATCGTAGCGAAAAATATAAATATGTTATGCTGCCTTGGTAACGGCGCAGTAAGAGGGGTTGGCTGGTCGATCGCGCCCACAATAAAGCCCAGTGACAAAGTGTCTGTAAAAGCCGTGTTATATACGGTAGGGGTCGCGGCCCAACTGTTTTAACCATTACACCATCGCAACTGACGAGTTACCCGATGTCTCTACAGTGTCTCTGTAGTGCCGGTAACTTTATAAAGTGCAGTTTTATAACAACATGTGTAGTGTGTTTGAGCTTGAGTATCATACCGAGCGTGGCTTGGACTTCTTCTTCAAGTCGGTTGTAGGACGAGTCGAGGTTTAGAGCTCCTATACGAGCTGGGCCGGGCAAGAGATCCGGGACTCACCAATATCGCCACGCGCTGCTCAATTTTCGGATTCAAGACCTGAACCTTCGACACGTGAGTGAAAACATCCCGCCAAAACACTCATTGAGGACAATTCTTACACAGTCGGATACGTCAGTCGAGAACGACCCTTTTTGACTGAAGACCAAATTAGCTTTCTTATACGGTCGAGAATAATCCTTTTCGACTCGACTTTTTTCGACTGAGCAATTCGACTCGCACATCCAGTCGAAAAAAAATCCTCGATTCGACTGGATGCGCCAGTCGGATTTCTCAGTCGAAATCGTGTTTTTTATTCCACCGCATCCCATACTGCTGTATCTTTGCGCCACTCCAGAAAACCACACCCCAGCACCACAGCACAGAACACTACAACAGCGGCGTAACTGGCTTGGCTACGATCACTGCTGCTGCTGCTCGCCACGAGTCAGCGTGGTTCAGCACTCCCTTGCATCGAATGCCTCCCGCAAAAATACA
>JBBMHQ010092939.1:411-10540 GCA_037834295.1 Postelsia palmaeformis | reverse complement strand
CCCTCACACACACACTCCACACCCCTCGCTATTCTAGGAGATAGATGGTAGCTACCGGAGGCCAAACAGGAAGGGGATAAGATTAGCAAAACGTTTATATATAATATATGGAAACAACGGAATGAGTGCCCACTTCTTGGACGTGTCTCTGCTAGGAATAGAGACGGTGCTCCGTCTCGAAAGGAATGCGTGATCAATGGTCAAATGGCTAAGGCAAGCAACAAAGCAGTATCCCCCTTCCCCCCCCCCCTCCCCCAACGCCTCCGTTGTTCGCCGCCCCTTCTTTTTAGTCGTTGCCAGTGCTCTTGGTGGACCTGGCTCGTGTCTGCGGGTTTCGAGTAAAGGGGGCGGAGGAGGCGGAAGCGATCGCGGGGAAGATTCGGGCGGCCTTGCACGAGTCTTTCGGGGACCGTTCCGAAGAGCTGTTCGCGATGGGGTCCGCTGTCCATTCGGACACCTCGTGCATCGTAGAGGCAAGCGCATACCGTAAACCGTGTACGTTTGTTGCATCGTGCGGGACGGTGCCGGGCAGCATCGTAACCATATTGTGCCATACCGTACCGTACCGTGGTGTACCGTACAATACCATACCGTGCTACTGCTGTGCTATACCGTACCGTGCCGTGTGTTACCTCACGGTATCGAATTTTTCCTCGGGAAGATTTACGCCAGCTGACCGACCGACCTACCTACCGACCGGGATCCACCAACGCGCACGACTTGACGGCAGTTACAAGTGTCGTCCTATTACGAGGAACCATAGTGAAAATAGGACAGAATATTGTTGGTAATAATGGGGAAATATATATATATAGGGTTTTGGTGCATACCGTAGTCCTATTTACTATGGTCCCCTGTAACAGGGCGATGTCGTTGTACTACTATTATCGACAGCTATGGCTACTATATTTGTTCTTAAGCCCCTGCTTTTTTCTTACCTTAATTATCGTCTGTTTCGCGAAAGGAGGGCCATCGTTGAAGAGAGGCGTTGTCCGCAAGGTCGTCCTGGGCGCTGATGAACTATGTACCCGCCCGATGTTGCAGGGGTTTCGATCTCGGAGGCGACCCGCCCGATGTTAGAGGGGTTTCGATCTCGAAGGCGTGGGCGACGGTGGTTACTTTTTTTCAATTTCTACCCCTTCCCTTATTCAACATTAGTTTGTCCTTCTTACAAACGACTACAGTAGTAATAAGAGTTAGTATACGAGTTGAGCTGCATAGTAAATAAATGTGATGAAACTTCATTATACGAGACAAGATCGAATCGGCACGTTTCTCCGAGTCCCACTATTAATATGGGCACCTGGTACAATTAAGTTTTTAATACTTGTACATACATATGTGCTTTACTCTTTTTTTCTTTCCCCCTCTGTTCTTTTGCCGTCCTCCCTTCGCCATTGATGGAGTTGCATCGTGGAATACAGGCGTGTTTCGTGTTTTGTAGTCATTTCTGCTGCCCTGTGTCATTACAGTAGTTTGCCGTCTCGTGTTCGAAGGACGTATTATATGGGAGTTATGTCGACACAATGAGGCGTTTTTTCTCACGGAGTAATGTGTACCAGGTATATATATATACCTGGTATATATATATAAATATATATATATATATATGCACCTTTATTTTCAGCCTGTTTTATGACCCCGGGCTCTTTGAAAATGAAGTGCGTATCGTGAAAAAATCATTGACCATTCACTCCCTCTGTTTTCGTTGTCGTTTCGTCTTTCTTTGTGAAGGAGTTGCATCGTCGAAGCGAGGCGTCGTCCGCGCAGTCGTCCTGGGCGGTGGTGGACTACCCCTCCGAGGTGGGGGGGGTTTCAGTCTCGGAGGCGTGGACGGGCGTCATCACACCTTCCTGCTGCGGCGCGGTGGAGGCGGTGAGGGTCGCCCTGGCCAGCACGAACAGGAACTTGGTGAGATTTTTTTTCCGACGAATAGGCAGGCGTAGGGGCCGACGGGCATACTACTGGCCGACGAATAGACGCGGGACAATGGAGACTTCAATGGAGACCTATTGTATACGCTGCTTCGTGCGGATCACATGGAGAGAAGAATGAAAAGATAGCACCTCAGCTGTGTGAGTTGAAAGTGTATGCAGTGTCGGGAGTCGCATCGAAAGATTTGGTATATCCAAATATAGATATAGCAATATCGGAATTCGGTATATCGAAATATCTGCGTTCGATGTTTCGAAGTATCAATATAGAAATATCGGAATTCGATATATCGAAATATCGAACTGCGATCTATATCGTATCGAACGCGGTTTGCCCTCCACAGAGCGCATTTAGGGTCTCGCCTCAGCCGGCACTACCGTCAGGGAAGATACGTTCCTGATCTGTATGATCTGTATGATCTGTATGATGTCTATTATCTGTATTATCTGTAAAGTCTATGCTCGCAGTGAGAGCCGATGATGACGCGGAGAGGTTGCCGTGGAGAGGTTGCGCGGCGAGGGTCCCTCGCAGCCGTCCTTACGGCGGACGTAAGCCGAGCAGGGTTCTTTCTCGTATTTAGCAAGGAATTGCCAGGCCCATGAGAGTCGAGGTTATTAGAGTAACACCGCAGGGGGTCATAAGGACCTTACCTGATCGGGTCGGTTCTGGAGGTCCTCGTAGTCAGCTTGAGGGCAGAGGTCAACATGGTTCATACCGCGGACCTCTCACCACCCGAAATCTAGTCCGGTGGGATCTTTCATGCATGGCTTTGAGAGGTATCCTTCCTTCATGCTTGTTCCGAGGTCTACGACCGATACGTCTTACCCTGCCTGTGGCATATCTGTATGATCTAACTCATGTTGCCGGGTGAAAGGCACGCATTCGGCACGGTCTGCGATTTGTTTCCTGGGTTGAACATATTCATATTCTCAACCATTCTTGCATGTCATTTCACAACGGACGCTTTTTACGATACTAGGTGGACGATAGAGGTATTAATACAACATTTTCCGCTAAAATATTTTCGGAATGACGGGGTTCCTTAACCCAAAACCGTCGGAACACCGACCTTGTTTCGAAAAATGACGTTTTCGTATGCTCGGGTCATTGTATTATTCATCGGGACGCAATTTGATTCGTTGCTGAAGTCAGTGTTCGGGTGAGGTATGGAGCTCCTTGGGCGAGGAGCCTTGTTTGGGGGAATCTCTATCGTAGAACGCCTCTTGGGCAGGTTAATGTCTTGATGACCTGTAGAGCGTGATATTTCCGACGTACAGGTGCGTATCAAAGACACCGATAGGTATCAGTAACACGAGCTTACGTCGGACGAAGAAAACTGAATTACGTTGGAAAAAAATTGTTCACAATCGGTGGTACGTGTTGTAAAAAATCGATTGTATGCAGGTTTGGAAGCGGGACATGCTGGCCCAGTTGGAAGCGGTAGCGGCCGAGGAAGGCGAGGCTAAGCGCTCGAGGCTGGCGAGCGAGCGGCAGCAGGAGCTGGACGGCTGGGCGGCGAGAAGAAGAGAGCAGCTGGAACGACTCATAGAGGTGGGTTGACTCGCCAGAAGACATTCGAGCGGGGAGAACGGAAAAGGTGACCCGCTTCGCATGCGACGTTAGTGTATACCTGGTGGGTGGCCTTTTTTTTTCTCGCTGTATATAGCGCGCAAGACAAAACCCGCGAGAAGGTTATGGGTGGAGAGTGAAGAGAACGAGAAGCCGATGAATCTCGCGTGCGGCATTCATGTATACATACATCTCATTTTTACTCTTTACGCTGTTTTTACACAAGATAGCACCGCTAGAAAATCACTATTAATAGTGGGCATAAAACGAAAGGGTTGGTAACCTTGATGTGCGATATTTCCAAACCCTGTTTCTCTCTGTGCCAGGCATATAACACGCAATAGTAAGACACCCCTCAGTCAAAGGCAGATGGCAGAGAGTTAGAGCGCGCGCCAAAGCGCGCCAGCGGACCATCTGAGGGGGAGAAAATCTCGACACGTCGGGTTTCCAAACGCCGCAAGCTTTCCACTGTACTTAATCACCGTTCTTTCCGCCGGAGAAAATAATCGACTCTGAAATTCTGTCTCCGGGGGGGGGGGTGTTGTCTTAAACCCCTTTCAGCGTTCCAGTCCCGTGTTAGGGACAGTTCACTCGAATTCCAAGTATTTTGTTAATAAAACGGGACTGCAGCACTGTGAGAGCCAAGTGCTGGTGGGCTTATATAGCGTGCGATGTTCATGCTACAGTTTATTTCTACAAAGCTCCTATATATTGGGCTATCGGCACTGTCATGCAAGCAACAGAAGGGTGATGCTATTTTTTCCAGTGCTCTCCACGGCCACCACCCGCGGATTATGCTCAGACTCTTTCCCGAAACGATACACACGGTTCATGAACCCGTTCTGCACACTGGTCTTGGTTACGACTACGTACTGCAGTATACACAGTAGGATGGAGAAACAGAAGGGCGAAGGTAATAAATTGGATGGAGACTAATCGAAGCTACGATGTACCTACACTTGTAAATACTATACGAGCGCTTTTGCTTCTGATGTTGACTTTTTGTTTTCTTTCGCGAGCAGACCCGGCCGATGTTCGAGCGAAGGCGCGCCATGGCAGAAGAGAAGCTCCTGTCAGCTTCTGTGAGAGCAGGAGGGGATGGAGCCAGCGCGGACTCCGTTTCTCTGGCGGTGATCCAGAGCCTGGACGCCAAGCTAGAGACCATCGACGACCTCATCGCCCGCCTCGAGATCGAGGAGGCGGAGGTAGGGGGAGCCAAAAGGGTCCGACATGCCACTCTTATTTTTGAGCTCTAGGCAAGGGAGGGGGTGCTTGGTTTCATGCCTGGCCGTAGTCGTATAACCATATACGCTCGTATTCCCTACACGATGCCTTAACGGAGCATGTCGGGTTCCAAAATCAAGTATAGAAACTAAAAAATAATATACAAAAAAAACTGGCGAAAAATCTCAACCCGCTGTATACGTAGTTAGGGGTGCGTTTTTGCAATACTTTTTGGCAGAAAAAGTGGATTTGTTCGTTTTTGTTTAGATAAATTTCATCATTGCCAAGCCAATGATAGGACACCAAAATGTCACACATCGCGGAATAAGGCGGAACAGATCAACGCAAGTGGTACTCCGCTGCATTTGTTTTCCGCTGCTGCAGCAGCAGAAGCAGAACCGATATTGCATAGTTAGTGCAAGTCAACACAATCAGTGAAAACCAAAGCATATCAATCAAGTACTCCACTCGGAGGTAGAGGTAGTTTGTTTGGGTTGACCTCGAACACCGCAATAGCATCGGAGTATATAAGATCGGCAAAAGCAACACCTCAGCAGTCTTCTCGACGGAGCTCAAGGGCGCTGCATACGCGGACTCAGCATGGCGACCGTCGAGCCTGCGGACGGAATGCCATCAGCGCCGATCCCTCAACAACCGCCGTCGTCCTCGCCGAAGAATGCTGCCCGTACCGCCAGCGACCAGGAAGTCAAGCTGTCAAGCTTTTGCTGCTTCAGGTTAGAAACCTGCCTTGCGCGAGGCTTCCGCATCCACCTTGGATGCGGCCGTCTCTTTAGCTAGCTCAAGCCGATGCTGCCGCTCTGATCGCATTGCAAACTCCGCCTGCAGCCTCTCTTCTTCCGCCTTCATATTGACAGCTTCAGCCGCAAGCCTGAGCTCTTTCGCCGAAGACACGCTCACCTTCATCTGTGAAATTGTTGCAGCTGCATCGCGGCTCTCCAAATCGGCATCAGCTGCTGCTTGTACACGGCCCTTGTCCCGCTCCTGCAGTGTTCGGTCTCGGCTTCGCTCGCCAGCTTCGAGGCCACCACACCGCAAGGCGTTGTTGTGGGCTGCACGCTCCGCCGCTTGGTGGATAGTGTCGCCGTTGATCCTGCTCTCATAAGCGATTGCCCTTTGCTTTGCTGCTCCCCTTCTCGACCGTGGCCCAAAGGAAGGAAGGAAGGCTTGTTTTTTTTTGGCCATTTTAGTCGATTTTTTCACACTCAGTGTGAGTCAACTATTTGTGTGATTTGTGTGCGAATTGCTTTGTTGGATGCGCCGTGTCACAGCGTGCGGAGCGCTGAAGTCGGAGTATCTATTGCATACGGCGATTCAGAGATAACACTAAAATAAACCTTGAAAAAACCTCTGAAAAGCGAGTTTTTTGTCACCTTCTTCTCTTTTTCACGCACTTCAATTAAAACCTCAACGTCAGCGTTCAGGTGACCTTATAGTGTGTCTGCAGACATCCGATGGGTTTGCAGTAGCATCATCATACCTGGCGTCCCACACTATTAATAGGTCCATCACATTACGGAATGATACATACTAAAGTCAAGTAACTTTACGGTGGCCGAAGGCGCGTTTTTCTCGCGGTGATATAGTTTCCATCTCGGCCGCTGTCGTCATTTCTCGTGGTAGTTTCGCACAAAAGCGCACCCCTAACAGTAATTTGTTTTTTCAGCCTGATATACGTAGTGGGGGGGGCGAGTGTGGTTCCAGTTTTTCTTAATTATCCCCCCTCCGTTTTTCTTCGTTTTTCCCCCCTTTGGCGCCTAATTTTTTGTGAGGCTCACTTTTGGTGGAGCTCTGTATTTCACACAAAGAAAACATAGCTGGTTTTGAGAAAGGATTCCCTGTCTTCCACATGTATTCCTATTTATCCTCTTGCAGTAGCTCTGCAGTCTCGTTTTGGGGACGGACAAACTACCTGCACTTTGACTGGCTTGCCCCCAAAACTCGGAAGGGTCGATTTAGCCAGATGGACAATCTCATCATGGCCTAGTTAGGTATATCAATAAAAAGAACAGGAGTAGAACGGTAAAAACAGCGATTGCCACTGAAAAAAACAAGAACGAGATTCGAACGGCAACTTAAGACACGCCTGATGGGGTAGTTCTCAGCCTCAGGGCTGTCAGTGCCCTTCAAGGCAAGAAAAACTGTTGCCTCACGAGGCAAAAAAAAAATACTACCCCTACGAGTACATACCCGGTATGAGCTATTAGACGAAGCACGCGTCAAGGGATGTACCAGGTATATAGCGTATTACAACGCAGTGTGACGTCTATTACATCCCCTGGTGGGGCGATTTGTCTGAGCCGCTGTTTTTTTTGTTTCTTCTCCGAACCAAGGGTACGGCAAACACGAACGAACGACGAAACATGGTGGCGGCCTTGGAAACATGTCCCGTGCAGATGTTCCCACGGTAAGACGCATCGCTATGTACTGCTGTAGGTCCTCTCTTCATCCTCCTCCCCTCTGTCGCCAAGCGAGAAAATCAGCTCGGGAGTTACGAGTCCTGCAGGGCGTTATCTTTTTGACGGGAATACGGCACCTCGTTTGTACTGAGTATATCTTTACACATTTTTTGTTCTGAAAACAAAGATGGCGACCCCCCCTCTTTCCTGAAAGATTGCGGCGAAAAAAATGGTTGGTATGTACGACTTTGGTGCTTTCAACCATCTACGGGAAGCAGCGCGAGTAGGACCATGTAGCACCCCGTCACGTACGTACGACTCGTCACTTTTTACCTCGGACAACTAAATTGTGTCACCTCCCCCCCCCCCCTATCACTACAGGTAAGGCTGTGAGAAAAACTCGACTGGCATACACGGCTACCTGGTACCAGGTGGTTATTCACTGGATAATTAATAGCTGGGTATGGCAAAACGAGCCAACTTAAATGACAATTGTACCCGTATTTCCTAGTAACAGCAAAAAAAAATCCCATGTACCCACGAACGCGCTAGTCAGATACCTGATACCTGGTATCAATCACGCGTAATCCCGAAAATTACCGCTCGTACCTGACTGTGATACCAAGCCAACTAGTAACTAGCCGGTGACTTACAATTACGCCAACTGACAGCCCTACCAATCATGGAACCTACCTGGCGAACGAATGTCTAGTCGGCGACTTATAGTCAGCTAACACACACCCCTACTAATGATGGAAGCTACCTAGCCAAAAAATATCTAGTCGGCGACTTAGAGTCAGCTAACACACAGCCCTACTAATGATGGAACCTACCTAGCCAACTAATATCTAGCCGGCGACGTATAGTCAGCTAACACACAGCCCTACTAATTATGGAGTCTACTTACAGTAGCCAACTAAGAACTAGTCGGCGACTTATAGTCAGCCAAATCAATCCCCTACCGGTCGTGGAACCTACCTAGCCAACTATTAATAGTGACTATGGCGAGGGAGCACATTAAATAGGACCAAATATTGCTAGTAAAAATAACGAAACATATAGGTTTTTGCGTGTACCGTAGGTCCTGTTAACTGTAGTATGTGCCCCGTAGTAGTAGGCGACTCACAGTCAGCCAACTAGCAGCCCCACAAATCGGGGAACCTGCCTAGCCAAGTAGTAACTGGTCGGCGGCAATTCGAAAGTCGTCCAACTCACGGCCCTATGATTGGCGCCGTGACCGTTGCTCTAAGGGCCACTTTCTATCGTCAATTTCCCCCTCTACAGTCCCCAAGTGGGAATAGCTCAAGCTGCAGTACTATTTACGGGAGACCATAGTGTATTAAATAGGGCCTACGGTGCACACAAAAACCTATATACTTCGCTCGTTTCACGAGCAACATTTGGTCCAATTTATTATGCCCCTCGTAAAAAGAGACCGCTCTGGCCGGAGAAACAATGAGGATTGCTTACCATTAGTTCGAGAAAATGATTGACACGAACAAAGCTAACGCTGACCATAATCATGAGCCAATCATACCAAACCCTAATCTTGACCCTTAGCCAATCAGATCAAATGTCGAACCCTACGCCAATCAGGCCAAATGTTGAACCCTCAGCCAATTAGATCAAAAAGTCGAACAAGTGGTGAAAGAAAGCTCCACTGAGAACAACATCCGTTTGGTTTTCACACAAAATACCGAAAACTATTGCTATTTCGAGCGAATGCGAGTCTCTAATTTCGACTACTCCTAAAAAAGAGGCTGCCCAAAAAATTACAAAAACTGCCTCGAGCCGAGTGATGCTTGGTACCACTCTGTCCCTGAATACTACAACTATTAATGCACAAAAATCACTATATTTCGGGACAGAGTGGTGGTAAATGGTGAGGCGTTTTCTGCAAAACAAGATGGGCCCGGGTTTGAGTTACCGTAACAAACGTAAAACACGATGCAAGCGCGGGGCGGCCGCCGATCAAACGATAACCAGCTGAACAGCGACACCGCCGCTGCACGCCCAAAGCCGCAGAGGGGAAACTACGTCTCTGGGCTCCAGAGTGAAATAATACCAGTACTGCTGTAGATATGATGGCATGAAGCAGCAGCAAATGCTGCTATTACGGGGCACATACCCTATTAAACAGGACCTATGGTATACATAAAACCCGATATATTTGCCTATTTTTACTAATAAGATTTGGTCATACTGTATTTACTATGGTGCCCCGTAATAGTTGCTGTGTGGTTTCACTGTGCGAGTGGGCCGTACTTTCGTAGACGGCACAGCAGCAGCAGTAACTTACCCGAGCCCGATTCCTGATCCGGATGCCCTCCCTCTTGCGTGTGTGCGGCGTATGCCACAGCAATATATGCACCAAGTATCAATGGTAGCGTATCGGAGCCCGACCCGATGGCTTCTGTCTCGTGACCGAACAACACATTGTTGCAGAATGATCGAGACAGCAACGACAACGACGACGAGTATCACCGCCGTCTACTGTCCAGCAACGCACACGAGTTGACGGCAGGTACAGATTATCCCGCCGCACGAGTTCCCAGCGACACCTCATACCATCTTATTGCCGTTTAGAGTCGGACCAGGTACCTGGTAATATGATCAGTTTGGAGTTCCTTTTTCTGGCGTGTTTGGGGGGCGGAGGGGTTGAAAACAATAAGGCGAATGCTACACAGACACAGCTACTATTTGAATTCTGCAGCTAGCCTCAGATCTTGTCTTCCTCGTAAATATGTGGAATGTATATCCGGCATGAGGCCATATAATACCCGTTGTATGCGCTATGGAAGGAAATAACACACACAGCTTGCGAAGATGGTGAGCTTTGACAAAAGCCTCGATCTCACAAATAGCTGTTGTTTTTTATGTTGTACTTTATGCCAGGCAGAAACATACCGGTCTCTCGTCACCTGGAAGGGCATACTCCCGACACACCGAGTGTCAAGTATCATTGTTTTTGGGGGGGGGAGGGG
>JBBMHQ010092917.1:0-10543 GCA_037834295.1 Postelsia palmaeformis | reverse complement strand
CAAAACTTGGCAAGTATAAATGTCGCGAAAAGTAACCGTCGCAAGAAGTAAGCGCCACGGAAAAACGTAGCTGAAGTCATATTCTGCGTATCATATATTTTCGTGCTTCGCGATTCCCTCCTTGTCGGCCGTGGTTACGTACTTCCCTCTCGACCGCGGCGCTCCCTCCCTCCCTCCCTCCCTCACCGCCCTCCTCCGCACCCTCTCGCGCTGCACGCCTCTCTTGCCCCCCCCCCCCCACGCTTGCAGCCCGGCGAGGCAATCGAGGTTCAGTACCAACAAAGCCCTTCCACTTCGCCCTGGGCGGGTGATCGCGACCCGAAGCAGCTCCGTGTGGTCCCCGCCGACGGGCACGAGAACGCCGGGGAGGCGCCAATACCCACGGTCTGTATCCTGGAGCACTCCCACAGCGCGACATACTATCACTTTTTGATCGAGGCGCTCCCCCGCCTCGAGCACGTGTGGGCGACGGTGTCGCGGGACGACAGCGTCAAGATCTTCCAGGCGTCGCCTTTTGCGCCCTCGACATTCGCGCTGCTCGGGCTCGGGCCGAACCGGGCCTGCGACGGACGTCGCACCGTGTACCCGACGGTCCTTATCCCGCCGCCTATGCAGGACCCGCGCGACAGGGCGACGGTCGCCCGCCTCAAGAGCATGGCGGGTCGGTTGGTGGCGGCGGCAGGGCTGGCGGACACTGAGCCGGCGGAAAAGCCGACGTGGGTGGTGATCAACCGAGAGGGTGCGAAGGCACGAAACATTCTGAACCACGAGGAACTAATGGCGGGCCTGCGGGAGTCGTTTCCAGGAGTGGTGTTCCGCGAGTTCGGTGGCGATGCATCGGATACCTCGAGACCGGAGGGTGGCGGAAAAAGCTTAGAGTTTCACAGCGAAATCGTTATTAGGGAGGGCTCGCACGAACGTCGGCAGGCGGAGGGCGCGGAAAGTGGTGGGGTCGAGCGGTCGATCCGGTCGTTTCGGTCTTGCTGGGGAGTTATTGCGCCGCACGGGGCGGGACTGTCCAATTTGGTGTTTCTCGCGAAGAGTAACGCCTCCGTTGTTGAGATTGTCGGGGAGCATCAGACGGGGAAGGTGTACGAGGCTCTTGCGGGGCAGTTTGGGCACCAACATATGTACGTCACCGCCCCGCATGTCACCTGGAAGCGCAGCCATATGCTGGTGGACGTACCCGCTGTCCTGGAGGCTATCGCTCACAACTTTGGCTGAGGGGAGTTAGGGCCAGGGTCTGTCACGAGTCGGCTTACAGTACAGTACCTTATCATGGGTATACTGATTGTGTGTGTATTTTGCCTATGTTTAGAGGAAAGTGAACCAGGGTTATAGACGGCAGTCGGTTTACGTATAAATACGTACTGTAGTATTTTTTTCTATACGAAACACAACACACCCGTAGTCGGAGGAGATTCAATTATCACTGCTGTAGTATACTTCGTACGATACTGCCATACGTGATGATTGCACGGGGTGTGTTAAGCAGAGTATACCAGCATGTTTTTTTGTTGAGTCTTGAAGGTAATTACCCTTTGAAGTATGTACTTAGGAGCGTTTGTGGTCAGTTAAGCCGACGCTGACTTCACAGCATATCACAGTGCCTGATCGCCAAGGGTCCGGCTGGAAGCACCGCTAGAAGGTCCCGTGGAGGCGACTATGTAGTGGTGTTGTGCCTGTTTCACGTAGTTATCAGTACGTATGTAGATCATCAGAGAATAGTCCAGCTGATGATGTGCATTCACCGATTCCTGCCAAGACAGTCTACAGTAGTACGCAGAGAGACTTCACGTGCTTGCTGCTGTGACGCTTTTTGTCGTGAGATTCTTGGGAGGTGCAAAACTTTCAAGATATGGCTGTCAGGCAACCCTCCCTATTGCATACGGTGTCCCGACCGGCTCAGCTCTGTTCCCGGGAGACCGAAGAGCTCAGACTCAAGTGGCGGAGGATGCCGTGTGTTTAATCTCTTGAAAGCTGAAAAATTGATCCAACTCATGGCTTCCTGCTGACCCTGGATTGCATTTGTCCCCCGGGTGTTGCTTCCTACATCGGAGTCTCGTGGCGCATTGTTGCGCGAGATCGGCTGAGAAACCTCCAGTCAGTTCACTTTACGTTGGCGGCTGCTGTTAAGCTTATTTTTCACTGACCCGACCCTGTTTTGGTTCGTGCCTGAGTTTTCTATGAATCTGCGTATACGGCCCTTCAGGGTGAGCCAGTGTTGTCGTATCCCCTCTCCCCTGTTGCGGCACTATGATTTGTAGCAAGCGTCCCCTCGTCATACCTGGCAGGCGTTATCGCCTGCCATTTTCATAGAAGACTCGCCTTTTCGTTCAGCAGACAATCGCAAGCCGCAACTACTGTAGTACAAGAGTCTATATATTTATATATACACCTTCTAACATCGTCAAGCACATTGTGTGAGCGACCAGAGCAGAGCCAAAGGTATCACCTGCTAGCAGAAGTCAGTCCCTAGGTCAATAATGCCTTCACATTTAGCCTGTAAACGTACATCGAAGTATACAATGCTCCGGTGAGGGCGAGCTGAGCTGGAAAGTAGACGTTGCGAAAATCAAAAGAGACCCCCGCCGGCATGTTGAGGGAATTTCGAGACTATGTATACAGGTACGCGACACACCGCGTGAGAAACTAGTATTCTGGGACCGGAGGCTACGATTGGGGTAATAATGCAAACCCTTTCAAGACTGCAGTCCTGTTCTGGAGACAAACTACTTACAATTTGAGTGGTTTGTCCCCACAGGCGGCACTGCAGTTCCCAAAGGGTCAAGACACCTGCGATTTTCCTGAGGCTCCCCACTTTGAGGAGAGCCCCCCATCTATCGCACATCAGCAGCCAAGAGAACAAGTAAGTAAATGCCTTGCAGGGGGGGTGGCTTACCTGGTACTGTTTTCCGAGCTCCCCGCATGAGGTAGGAGCTCAATACCAGGTGGGTATATCTCACCCGAAACGTGCTTGGAAAACGTCGGTCCGTGAGACCCTACCAAGATTTTATGTGCGCTGTGAAGAGTACAAAAACGAATACAAAGTGCGGTGCAGTATGATAGTAGCAAATGTGTCATATCGTCCTAAGCCACACAATTTCGTACTCTTTTTTGTTTTCTCCCATCGATATGCAGTTTTGTTTACAGCCTTTTTTTGTTCCCACTGGCAGGATTTCAAGGGAGTAGGCTAATGTGAGAACACCATCATCATCCACTGTAGTTGCTCACTTGGGGAGTTTAACCGGTCAGAAAATAGTTGGCCCAAAAGATGCATAACCCCTCCGTACCTGGGATGGATGGGGTTAAAAGCGGGTTGGAGAAGATCGTGCACCACTCTGTGGGCGGCAATGTCAGAACCGTTTGGTCTTCATGTGAATTACGTAAGTGTTCCTCGTAATCCCGTCCAGCCTATATAGCCCTCGATGAACTATACTTGTAGTAGATTATGGATCGAAGAGTCTTGAGGAGCGAAAAAACGATGTTGGGTACTGATATTAACTGTTATTAGGCTTGCCATTCGACAATAATCAGAGTGCACGAAGTGTTGTTTTAAAAAAGACTAAGGAACAGAAAGTGAAAAACTCTCCAGAACGAAAGCGCGGCAGTATCATATAAACGACAAACCAAAACCGGTGTGACGCACATGAAGACTACCACAACCGATATTCATCGTTATTTCGGGCGAAATACAGCAGTATTAATAGTAGTAATCAGAACCAAATATGCTTCGTAAAAATACTAGAATATATAGGTTTTTGTAGACATGATGGGTTCTGAGTACCATGGTCCCCCGTATATAGTTCCCCAGGTGAAACGCTCCACCAATCAGATCCTCAGTAGAGAATGCCCACCAACCAGAAGAATTCGGTCCGATAGTACTACCTGTACGTATATCGTACTCCGATCGCCAGGGTTGTGAACCGAAAAACGGAAAATAGCTTGGTCGGTTTTCGGTTTCTGACCGGAAAGTCGGTCGGTTTTGGTCGATTTTTGGCAAATAATGTGGTTTTCGGTCAGGAATAACCTGAAAAAGAAGACCGAAAAAAAAGACTTTAGGTTTTCGGTGTTCACAACCCTGCCCATCGCCTTGCTCAATTTCTTATGTAGGACAGAGTGTGTGTACGACACTAAATCAGTGCAAATATTATTTCCTGGTACTTTTTGGTCAAAAGTCGAGCCAAAACTGCTACTGCTACGCATCAATAAACCGAAAATGTCGGTCGGTTTCGGTTTCGATTTCGGTGTTGCAAATAAACCGAACATGAAAAAACGCCAGCTTTCGGTCGCGGGACTGAACGCAAAAGAACGACAGAATAAAACGAGTCTCGGTTTTCGGTTCACAACCCTGCCCATCGTCTTGCTCAAATTATCATGTAGGACAGAGCGTGTGTCCGACAGACACCTAATCAGTATAAATATGATCCTCTGGTACTTTTCGGTCAAAAGTCGATCCAAAGCTGCTACCTGGTACCTGGTACGTATTAATACGTCTAAATTCCCAATGTATCACGTATTTTAGTCGCCTAGAGTGATGTCTACCTACTCTGCCCCATCCGGGACGAGCGGGGGGCAAGAAAAAAAAACACTTGCGCACGTTTGCACGATAAGCGTATCGTGGGCATACACTTGGTGAGTCCTGAACCAGTCGCATTAAATAGAAAATACTAAACACCAAGAATCCTCGTGTAATAAATCGTACACGTGCCTAGTGTTGGGCGTGTTCCTTGAGCCCTTTTCTCGCAAGAGCTGCATGCAGGATACGTGTCTACAGGAGTGGTATCCGGATGGCTGTGACCCCTCTTCCCGCTATGTGGCCACCGCCAAGCTTGTACACCTTGGGCTTATCAGACCGCTCACGATCTACCACTATAGATGATCTAGTTCCTCGCCTGCCGTTGTGAGAGGTAGCAGGGCAGGATCTGCCTTATAGGGCAGGTCCAATCCAGGAAACATGTGCCGCGTGGGTCGTGCGGCTTATACGGCTCCCACCCGGCGATTAGACGAGCTAGATCATACAGATCATACAGATCAGATACCTATATGCCTTTAAAGATCTAGATCATCTAGTAGGAACGATCTGCAGATCATCTGTCGGAGGTGTGCGAGCTCTAAAACAGAAGGCATTTCTACGATAAAACACGCCTACGCCAACAAGGAGCAAGCCGTGATACAGTACCCCCTTGCATACAACCCAGAAGAGAGCACACCGCCCCTTGGACGGCCTTTTAAGCTATTATTTTTCTTCCCCCATCTCCTCCAGGAGAGTGCACAAACACCGAGCGATGCTTGGCGCCTACTGTGAAAAAAAACTTCCGGAAGAAATGTTTCCAAAGCCACCAGTTTCGGTTTACTTCAATACATAAACATATATACTGCTGTTGCTCCTGAAATACATTCCATTTCATCCTACGATGAGAGAAACGTTGAAACGGACCCAGGTCAATTTCAGGTAATAGACGCAGATGCAGCGCTCGTGTGTTTGCGTCCGAGCGCAGGCCGCGGCGTCCCGAGCAGACCCCAGGGCGACCCCCCTCCCCCCCCAGTCAGAGCAGTTGCACATGTTGTCTGCACGTCTAAACGTTACAGCGACCAGAACAAAGATAAAATTGAGTGTTACGTAGCAGTTGGTAAACTGTCTACGAGCACACAGCGTGAGGTCCAACAAAGTCCGGGTAAAATCATGTGCATCCCGTGCCGTACGAGTCCTTGCATTCAACCATTATAATTCGAGACACCAACCATTGTTTCACCCCCCCAGTCACGCTATAAGCGTCATTCTTGTAACTGTCACTTTTCACCTCCGCAGTCCCCAACAGGGCTAAAAGCCCGACCGTGTCATTCCTCCTAGTCTCGCCGACCCTGCAGGGGCATCGGCTAATAGGCTTGACATCACCGTTTCCTTCAACACCAGTAGGTTGACTCGGGACACCCCCCCCCTCCTCACTCACCCACCAACCAAAATGGGAACAAACACCCTACACCGCGTGCTTTGCGAGCAGCCGTAAACACGCGGCTATCTACCTGTACACGACGATGGCGAGGCCCTACTCGTAACACACCTACACCATCGACAACAACATAGAAAAAAACGAACGAACGAACGAACGAGCGACAGCCATAAAGAAATAAAAAAAGATTGGTCAAACGGGCACACGCTTTGGTCCACCCCGGACCCCGGCGACTATGCTTTTTCGTCATGCTACGAATAACCGAACGGACAACTTGGGGCAGAATGCGGCACAAAATTTACAGGGCAAGCTGCCTTCGGACCAACCCCGCCCGAAAACGCAGGTAACAGCAAAACTATCGGTATACCAGGCACCTACCATCACACGACGGCTAATACACGAGAGGCACCCACCCCTCCTCCTTCTCCTCCTCTTCCTCCTCCTCCTCCTCCTCGGAAAAAAATGGAAGAAAAAAAATCGCCCCTTGACGCTCCCATCCCACCAAAACAAAAGCAAGAAATAAACATAACAAAAAAAGTGTCAAGAGAAGGCGCGGGGAAGCTCCCGCTGAGAAAGCAGCCACCGGCCTAACTGCGATGACAAAAGGCGAGCCGACCGAAACTGCGACCCAAAATCCTCGCCACTCGGGGCAGAGGACCAATATGCACCCCCAACAAACTGTACCTCCCAAAGATTGTACCTCCGAGATTTTACCTCCAAGATAGTACCAGATTGTACCTCTCAGGAGGGAGTCAGCCGAGCCGCCTTCACGGCAAGCAACATCACACCCACCCTCACACCTCCCTCTCACGTTGCGCGTGCCCTCCACTCTCTCCCACGGGCGTGCAAAAAAAAAGGGAGCCCCGTGCTGCGCACACAAAACCCAATGAACTCCTTCAGGGCGTTAAATATCTACCGCAGCCCCTCTGGCGGGTACGTATGAGGGGAAGCGCCGCCGCCACCCCCCATCCCCGCCCCCCAGCCGCGAATAAGCATGCCAACAACTCTAATAGCATGCCCCGCCTCCCTTTTTTTGCCCCCCTCCGGACCTCGACCCCACCGACTCAGCCCAAAAAAAAACACACACACACAAACACAAAATTGGTGACGAATTCGCCGGATTGATCGAACTATTGAGCGAATCCGGACGCTTCCAGGACGTCGCACCAATTTCCCGCACATCCTCCCGGCGTCCCGGCCCGGTCCAGTCCACTCCCGTCAAGTCAAGTCAGTTTCCGTCCACGAGAGACACCGCCTCTTTTCTGGAAATCCCCACCGCGTCAGCCGGAACTCGGCCACCCCTACTACCTTTGGTGGAGGCTTTGGTCACTTGTCCCGTGGCATGTATAGATGGCGGCGATGGTCGAGAAGGCCACTGCCCGCAGAGGCGAGCGAGCAGACCCAGCAACACCACCGCCATAGCCTATCAGCGAGGGAGGAGGGGGGGGGATACTCACGTCATGAACGACCGTAGCGGGGGGGAGGGGGTGTACTCGATAGGAGAGATGCACTCGATCTCATGCATGGTCGCAGTCGTATGACCATAGACTCTCTGGCATCCCCTCAATGCAAGGACGGAGCACTGCTTCATCTCGCCCCGACGAAGATGGAAAAAGAAAATGCTCGTATCTGTCTGAAGCACAAGATCTCAACACCCCGAAGCCTTAGAGGAGCCTCGAAGGAACCTCAAAGGGGCCTCGAAGGAACCTCGAAGGAGCCTCGAGGGAACCTCGAAGGAGCCTCGAAGGAACATCGAAGGGACCTCAAATGAACTTCAAAGGAACCTCAAAGGAACTTCAAAGGAACCTCCAGCGACCCTCAAAGCATTCCCGACCATATATGTCGGTCGACGGTCTACGGTAACTTTGGCCCGCCAAGGCCTCCTTAGACTGAATACACTAGTTTCAGAGTGGGGAGTTCCTTGACGGCTGTCCTTGACGGCTATGTCCGTCAAGGGGCAAGAGTGTCATCTTTGATCTCGACAAGATATACCTAAGCAAGCAAGCGTGCCTGTAAAACGCCGGCAGGCTCTTTCATCTACTACCGTCCACCGTAGCAATCAGGACCCACCATAGACCCAAAAAAGGACATATTCCTCCGTTTTTACAGATCATATTTGGTTCTGATCAGTACACTATTAACATGCGCATTCTAAGATATGTAGAGGCAGCACAACATCGCTGAAAAGGTTCCTGAATGACGAGGTCCCTCAACCGAACGTCGTCGGAATGCCAATCTTGTTTCGAAAAATTATATTTTTGTATACTTGAACATGGGATTCTTCATCGGGATGAATTTCGATTCTTGACGGAAGTCTGTTTTCGGGTGAGAAGTATGGAGCTCTTTACCTGAGGAGCCCCCAAAAATTTGGGATAAACCCCTATTGTGAAAAACCTCACCACAGTGTGTTCCCCCGATATACGAGCAGGGGTGTTAACCCTCTAGGGCCTGCAGTCCCAAGTTGGGGGCAAACTAGTTACCAGGTATATATCAAGTAGTTAGTCCCCAAAACTGACAAAAAGAGACTGCGGTACTAAAAGGGGTTCAAATATAGTTGTGCCCCAACAGAAAACGGGAGTAGCTCTCCCGGATACAATGCGGCCTTGAATGGGCGCCTGTTTCATTGCGTTTGGCTGCTGGTTGACACACTCTTACTACGTGCTGTACACTTCGCGCGTGACTCCTGAAATAGAGGTTCATGTTACATGTACACGACGGTTACACGGTATGATAAAAATGAGCCCCCGGTGCGCAAAGCAGCAGAGTTGGGTTGCCGTTTTTTGGGATCGAACGATCGAGCCCCAACGGCGACCAGTGTACGGCATGAAGCCCCCAGGACGGGGGGAAAAACTCCGACAGGCAGGCTTTCATCCACTCTTTCTAGGGCCGCACGCTCGCACGCATGCACGCACGCACGCACCTGCAGCCCCATGCAGGACACCGCCCACAGAAGGCGGTAATACTTCCCGAACATCTCAAGGGAGGCCGGGGGCACCGACATCGTCGCCACGTTCACCCCCGTAACGATATTGACGGGGGCAAGCCACCACCAGTGATAACACGTCAAGAACAAGAATCCAACGGAGTTCCACCAGAAATCCCTGTCACGTTCGGAAATCAGGGAAAGCGCGTTGAGGGCAGGGGGGGGGGCAGTGCCTCAAGGGTTGCTTCCGGCATGTAGCTGCGACAGGGACCAGGAATACTGGTAGAAGGGGTGTTGGGTACTGGGCGAGAAAGTTTGTGCAAAAATGGGTGGTACCTTAAGAGCCACGAAATTGAAAAGGAAAAGCGAGAAGTGACACCGACTGCTGCATTAGCCCTTTTGGGACTGCAGTCCCGTTTGTATCATCCCTTTTAGGGCTGCAGCCCCGTTTGGGCGACAAACTACTTGGGGTTTGAGTGGCATATCCCTCAAACGGGACTGCGGTACTGAAAGGGTTATCTACCGCGGGGGGCCATATTTAATACCAGGTACCAGGTAAGACCTACGGTACTCACAAGAACCTATATGTTTCGCTATTTTTACTAACAGTTTTTGGTCCTATTTACTATGGCCCCCCGTAATAGTAGGAGTTACCGCAAGAATTACCAGGTAACTATTGAAAAAAAAAAAACGATTGGATAGAAAAGTGAGAACCTGAAAAAGGGTACTAGGTACCAGATAACCGCTATTGTACGTATCGGCAGTAAACATGTACGTACTAACTGTGACTCCTGCTACGTTTTCATTGCACCATCTTTTGTCAGGGACTGACGCGGTTCCTTCCAGTACCGCTTTGCCTTCGAGAGGCACAAACCAACAACTCTGATGTGGAGCAGGCGCACCGCTTGCTCCAAGAACGTACGCCTTGGTCGTCTCTTGCTTACCACACGAACGCAGAGCACATAGGTACCGGCCGCCATTCCCGCCCAATCTCGCGCGAGCGGGAGGGCTGGTCAAATAGTCAAACCCCAGTGCACTGTTGGACTGCTCTCATCGATCGGCGCCTGCCGTGAGGGCCGAGAACAGTCGCCACAGAACCAACGAGCGTGTCCTCCCATTCTGCCATTCTTTAGGGAGTGATAATCACGCCTACAAGGCATAGCTACGAGTGACAGTCGCGATCACGTTTCCGCGTTTTCCTTCTCGCTCGGGATCTCTCACCTATACATCCACTGCCCCCCCAACAGGAGCCTGAAGAACGGTACCATCAGCATCAGCGTGTGCTGGCCCCAAAATATCGCGACCTCTACGGGGTCGTTAGGCAGAGACGGCGCCACGAAGGCTAGGAACGGCCCCCACCAAAGCGTAGTCGAGACGTGCATCACCAAGAGGGACAGCTCCGACTCGCTGAACACGCACAGGCCCATCACGAGGCTGTGAACGTGGCAAGGCTGCCACAAGTACGCCGGATGAGAGATCAGCTCGTTCATCGTGAACTTCAGGAACGCCCCGGCCGCGACGTGCCCCACGAGACCGGCCCCCCACAGCTTCATGACGAACGGAGTCTTGGTGAGGTTGAAGGTGCCCGCCGCGCGCCGTAGGTGCAAGCGCGCCCGGCAGAGCTTGAAGTAGAGGTACACGAGGGGGCTGAGGACGAGGATCGACC
>JBBMHQ010092906.1:0-10544 GCA_037834295.1 Postelsia palmaeformis | reverse complement strand
TGGAAGCTCAAACGCCGGTAGGGTATATCGGGTTTACCCAGGTGACTTTGAAATTCTGTCGCGCCCAGTGAGAAGGTGGGCTGGGCCCTGTGAGAATACTGTTGTAGCATCGCGTCGTACGGAAATTCCTACCAGGTAGAGTTTGGGGTCTATGAGGCTTCCTGCTGCGACGAGCCGGGGACTCTCACCCAGGGTCAGTACTCCCGCGTTGATTTTCTGACATTCAACGCGGCAGCTCGTCGCAAACAGTAGCTACCCCGGTACAAATGACAATAGCAACCCCGATATCGTTGTTGAAGGTACACCTCGCTACCAACGACAGGCAGGCGGGATGGTTTGTATTTTTCTAACCTCATTCCGCTTTGTCTTGCTGTTGTAGAGTTGCCGTATCGCTCATGGGGTGAAACTCAATCACTGTCTCGACATACAACTATGAGGCTTTCTCGAAAAAAGATTCATCCTGCAGGTGCCCCTCTTTTATGTTTCAAATTACTGTTGTGACATCGCGTCGTACCTTTATTCCTACATAGTTTGGGATCATTGAGGCCTCCTTCTGCTGCGGCATGAGATCACATCCATACTTGTTCTGCCTTCTTTTATCTCAATATCGACATTCGTTTTATGCCTATTCTTTTTCCCGGGAGCCTTTTGTTGATTATTGTCCCCAAACTTGTAACGTAGTTGACTGGGGGTTCTGCTATCGTAGGTTGTCCCTTGGGGAAGTCGTGTACGATTTTCCATACCCCGTCGACGATGATACGGCGCTGGGGTATGCGATTGCGGTGTGGAACACCCGAAACGCCTTTTCCTGGTTGTCGGCACGCAGTTTAGTGTCGTGTCTACGGGGGGGTGTTCCAGAACCAACACATGCTCATGTCGTGCTTGAGGGGAGACAAGGGCAGGGCTGTTGTGTAGGTGGTCTCCTACACTATATGTTCCCGGATATCGCAGCCCGCCCCCCCACTGTCTTTACCCTGCGATTTCGCCCAACGCATCACGCATAACGTCCGCCACAGTCGACATGTTTTGTTTGTTTTGCTTGGTCCTCGCCGGCCCGACCCATTTATTCCTCGACTTTCAGATTTGGGGAAGATGGGAACAAAAAACCTGTTACTTGGTGCCTCCAAGATAGGGTCCCGCGCGAAACGTTGGCAGATCCTACCACGCCTGATACGGCACGGCGTACAAATATATTTGTTGTCGCAAGCACTTACAGGCACCTGAATTACGGTGCACTACTCACTACCGTGCGTTGCGGTGTACTTGAAGCTCACCTAGGTCTGATACGACTGTGACCAGACGCACCTACCGAGAGATACGGCGGACGTAAGGGCAATCAATTGCAACGACCTTTCAGATTGACGGTCTATGAATATCGGTAGTATGGAGATACGAATATATTTATATATTTAAATATATATATTATTCCGTGCAGTTTCTACCACGTGGGTAGATACTCCACCCTGTGAGAATACGAGCCTGTTCCCGGAAGATCAACTGGTAAATTCATTAAACACTCCGACGAACAGGACGCGGACCAAGCAACCCCCGGATCGATACCGCCCCGCGAAGGGTGCAAATCCCAACCCCATTGGCTGTGCCTCTGATTGGCTGAGGTTCCGAGAGCGAACACGACTCGAGAAAAGCAAACTGTCAGAACCGCATCAAACACAATGCCGAGCGCTTGCGCATCAAGCATACTGGGGACGAAGTCCACCCGGTAGAAACAACTGGCGACCACCCGGGTCGACACCACCCCACTCCGACTAGAAACCTCAGCCCCGCCGGCCGGTCAGTTGGAGCCCGGAGAGTCAGCCAACGCTATCGGACGAAGAGATATATGGTCCAGTTCCCGGAACCCGCACCAACAACCTCAACAGACTGGGGTCAGAAACGACGGTCCCCCGGGTCAATAACTCTCTTTGTGGTGTGGAAACTTCACCCCCACAGAGCCCTTCGGTGTACTGAATCTCGTGAAGGCGAATACCTCACGAAGGAAAGTACGACGGTTCAGCACGTTCACCTGATCATATAAACTGACGTTGTTTCTTAACTTGTTGTACATTCCACTTGGATCATCTTTGCCACGTTGAATGCGTGCTAAAGGTTGCCACCACGCCCCTGAATGAAACGGTCGCACCGAAATCTAAAATGCATCGTAGTAACTGTTGCCGTCCGGTCGGGAAAGCCTAACATGTTCGACTGGCTAACAGCAGGCCTTAGCCATTCGGTTCCAATGTCGACAATGTTCCCGGCTTATTGAAATTAACCACGCTGAAACAGCGGTCGTCCCTTAGCTCGAAAAAAAATCTTGCGTCAGTGTATACTTTCACTGGCATCGACCATGAAATAAAAGTGCTCTATTGGATCACGTTCGCTGTCAGGACCGGTGATCCCGTCCGGACTACGATGCATCAGGGTGTCCATGGCCAGATGTCGGTGGTGCTGTTTTGCCTGGTCTCGTGGTTCCTCGAGGTGTACCGCTTCCATGTGTCCATATTCTATACTTTAGGAGCTACCTCGCGTAAGTCTTCTTCAGGTAGATAGTTCAAATAGACATAGCCCGCTCAAGAAATTATTGGCCTAGTCTTGAACTGTGTTCGACACGATTGGCCAAAGCAAATCAGGTAGTTTGTCAGTTGAGGAACTAAGGAAACCACATCGATTCCGATGAGACAGCGCTGCCTTTATCGTTGTTCTCGCCCCGGGTGGAACCCCCAAACACGCCACACGTTCTTCGGCGTGTACACAGCAATCTAACCCGTCCCCGATGAACGCTTCTTCATTGAGGTCTCGAAGTCGTGATCACGTTGCCTCCTCGCAGGCTTTACACGTGTTAAGTGACAGAGTATCTCAAGTGAGGAATCATGCAGCGTGTTCCATGCTGAATAAGTAGAAGTTGGATTATTAGACCTCGTGCTGGAACAGGACTCACGTACGTCCCTTTCGCGTTGCTCAAGCAAGATCAGGCAGGGAACATCTCGTGCCCGGTACAGTACCCAAAATAATAGTACGGAGCAAACATGGAACCAGGACTGTCCTGATCTACGGGGTATCCGATTGAATAACGATTTAGTTCGTCCGTGGTCGTTATCATTATGGGCATTGATCCTACCGTCGCAGTATAATTGCAGTCGCGAAAGTTTTTACTATTGTGTACAGTAATTCCTGGCCCGAATGTTTACCTTAATTCGCATAGTTGACAAGTTCGACAAATGCGTATTGTGTGGATTCTCTGCAACACAGTCTACGTGCAAGTCGAAATGTGTATGAAAGGCTTCTCATTGCAGTCATCATTAGACATCCTGGGCAAAGTACTTCGGAGACGACCTGCGATGGGACAAATGACACCCGATAATCCTCCGCAGGACAGCCGGCTTTAGGCAACTTAAAACTTGAGACACCCGTGACCCCACGCCTGCCGAATGTCACAATTTTGAAACGCATCATGACGGCGAGTGGGCTAAACCAACCGACTGCTCTGTACTAAAGCTCTAGGCGAGTTTTCGCACTGGGGATGGAGACTGCGACACCAAAGTAAGCTCAACAAGCGTCAACCTTGAGATCACTGGGAAATTCATGGCTGAAAGCCTCCCTTGCAGAAAGAGCCGTAAAAATAGCCTCGTTACGAAATAAGCCTCTCCTAGTATTAGTGTCGAGAAAAGAACGTCCTGAAACTTTCGCCGTAGACTTTGTCATCTCTTCGTCCGACTGACTTACCCTCGAATAGGCGTGTGAGGGAGATTCCGTTGTAACGTGATCAGCAACTCCTGCAGCCGGCCAAACCAGTTGTGAGAGGCAGACGCGAAGTCACCCCCTTGCAGGTACTCGGAAAACCTTGTGTAGAAGAGTCGATCCGCCCGCGAAACCAAAAGGCCTCCGCGGACAGCTGGCTCAAGAACTTCAACCCGTCGCGGTTCAGTCCAGATCTTGTTCAAGATGCACACTCAGCTGTCACATGAAACGAGGAGCCCCCAACCGCAACGGGGGTTGGGTTGCGACTCCTTGTTTTGCCGCGAGTGATTACGACGGTTGAGACCTGTCTACTCTCGAGGGGGCCGTGATCACGGCATTTCGCAGGCTGCTTCCCATCGACCCCCCACGAAGGAGAGCATGTGAAGCCGACAACTTTGCCTCTTACTAGCTGCTTGATAACTGGGCCGCCCTCGAATGAGAGGGAAATCAATCTCGAGAAGAGCATAAGCTGCTGTGATGAACCCCGTCCAAGCCAACGTCGCCTTCTGGCAAGCACGAACCAGCCGTAGTTGCAAAAATGCGTGTTTCACTGATGATATGTTATTCTGTTCCTGTTCACAGCTATAATTAGATATTGTAGAGTGAGCGGAAATCCGTGTACCAGGGGACGCTTAAGTGCTAGCGTCTCCTTGGATCCTAGAAAAGCCGTAAAAAACAAAATGGTACCTGATAGAGAAATGGATACAAAAAAACTACATGGAAACCGATATTTGCATATTTAAGACAGCCTGAATATTGTATCGACAATGTGCACTCTGCATCTGTACGAGTAACTAAGCACACACAACCTACGTCCTGAGCCTCGTATGAATAAAGCTATAAAATGTATATGAGATATAGTAGGGTCATTGATTGCAAATATTGTATAGCCTCAACGCATGATAATGGCCCTCGACAACCACACTGGGAATCCTTCACGCCTCCACAGTAAATACCAGGCCGCCGAGAAAAAACAAAACACTGATAACATACCTCATACGTCCTGCAGCCCGTTGAAGTAAGGCCCAACATGGTGCACAAGGTACCATATGCTCATTGTTGCTATAGCCCCTTCGTCCGACAAGCAACGCACTCTCCAACCACTCCCCAATAACTCCTCACCTTACTACTATACGAGGCCGCCCGAGGTGGAGACCAACGAAAAGCACTGTTGTTACGTCCTGCAAGCCGTTCGAGTGAAGCTACTGGTGACACTATTTTTTTTCATTTACAAACCTTCCTCGTCGGATGGTGGTCCTCCTTGCAGACTAGAGGTCTCAGTCTCGCAGTGCTCGTGCTTGCGTGTGGGCGCCAACAGAATCCACGTCTTTTGCAGTGTGTGTGCTTTCGGCTAGTAAGGGATGGTTTGATCATCAAGCGTGCGGGCTCCGAACCGATTCACACCCCAGACATACCATCTCCAGACTCTCGGCAATGCGCGCTAGATAACTACACCAACGCCCCTTCCTATACCAGCACGACTAGGAAATGAAAACAAACACTCATCACCTACGTAGATAGGTGCTCAACGGGGCACTGTTTCCAATGTTTGGACGATATCAACGTACGACATTGCGCACTCAGCCATACCAAGAACTCCTCGTGTAATCATAGCTGCGGGAAACCTTGCTCGGTGCCCCACCTTCTTGCGACAACGATGACAGAGGTCGATCATAATGTCGAGACGCCGGTGCTCCACTGCAGCCGTATCAGAACTCAGAATATGGAAAACTTGGTGCGTACGCACGAAATTGACCATATTCCGCCCGCGATGTGTATATTAGAATGCACACGGCAGCCAAAAACGGCTTGGGCACAAAAAAAAGATGATTCAGGCGAACACACAAGGGGCCCCGTACCGTCCACGTAGACTCCCCATGAACATTTGGTTGAAGGACACATGGTCTACAACAAAGCGTTGTTTAGACGCCGACAACCTGAGGGCACTTCATACAGCACACAAACAAGCTGTATTCATAAGCAGTATGCCCTACACACATCGCAAGGCTTTTCCTTGAATATGGTGTGGTATATCGTGTCCCTGCGCTCGGCACAAACCCGAGGAATTGGCAGCGATGAACGCTTGAAGATGGACATCAAGTGTATATTTCCTTCGAGGCCTGGTCCACCTCTCCACCGTAATCATCGAAGACGTGTTGAAGGCCGTGATCTCCCCTCGCTTTCTGCGACCAGAAATATTTTCCCCCCCTCGGCCAGGGTAACATTGTTGTCATGATCGCGGTAGCCCACGTTTCAAGATACATTTTCCAGCTCGGTGTTGGTCGACGGGACTGCTCCTTGTTGAGCCCCCGCCCCGCTATTATCTCGAGCTGTCGACTCTGTCGCCACCGTCGTCAGGGTGGCCGCCGTCGCAGCCACTATCAGAGGAGTTTCCACCGCCATTTCCACCGCCAATGTAGTCGTTGCCGTCTTTGCTGCACTTGCTTACGTCGCTGTCGCTGTCACTGTCGCTGTCGTTGCTGTTGTTGGGGCTTGCATCATCCATGTGAAGTTGCTGACGCCACCATCCTTGAGATTGCCGCTGGCACCATCGCCGCGACCGCCGACTTTTGATTCCACCAAATCTTCCTCTTGGGCTAAAATGTAAAATAGTTCACGAAGAGGAAGGTAGCATACGCTTCAGTGCCAAGAGACATGCATGGACCAGTTACAGCACATTTCGTTAAATGTCTGCTGTACACTTGCTCAAATACGTTTTTGTTTTCTTTTTTTCGAGCGAATATCACATTCCTGCCTCCGTTCAATTATTCAAAAGGTTCATTTCTCGAAGTGCTGCTAGGCAAACACTCTGTCGCGGTATCAGTGTCTAACCACCCAAGGCGGCCGGCCCGTCCGTCACTCGAATTTCGCAGATAAGACCCATCTTGCAACGACAAAGCAGTCTAAAGCCACATTTCGCCGTGACTGCATCTCGTACTGCCCTGCTTCGCCCGCTTCAAATATTCGTGTCAACACCGGAGTCTCCGGAACGTGCGTGCTCGTCGTAACTTACACTAGCAACGACTGCACCCGACACCCCTGTGCAATCCGTATTGCACCTTTTGTCAGCTGCCTGTATTTATTGACTGTTTTTGTTTGCTCCAACGGAGCTTTCTAGTCCTGGGACCAGTCTTACCTTTGATCGGTTCCCTTCGTCTCTATTATGTATCTTCCCAAACAAAACCGCAGCGCTCTAGTTTCTTATATACTGAGTGTTGAATATTCACCTCGTGCTGGATGTCGGCCAGGCGTTAGGTACACCACAGTAGTATACAACGTAGTGTTCATGGCATGCACGTCGTCCTACTCGCCGGGAGAGGAGACGATCACTGTGGATTGCTCAATGTTCATGTTGGTGACATAAGAAGACCCCAAACCCGTCTCACGCAACGAACGCAAATCGCGAGGAAGCACCACATTAAACACGTCAATGCTTCACCCTTTGCGTCATTCAAACAGTTTCGTCGTCCATGCTCAAAACCTCGCCTGAGGTCGCGAACGGAATATCATGGAAGAAAACACAGGAACTCCAAACATGGACATCGTTTCCTGTTGAATCATCAGTATTTGACGTATCGCTGACGCATTTATCATATTGAAGAGAGTTAGTAATGATGTCAGTTTTTCTTTTAATCTAGCTTTTGTTCTGGGCAAGAGACATGGAATAGTCCGAATACTCGGCTCGATTCTTCGATTCTAGGTTGCCCGTTCTGATGACAAAGGCTGTCAGTGTACTTCAGATAAACTCGGGGGTGTACCCAAGGCGGGTTCCGCCGGATGTGTATGCTATAATATTCACACCAAGAATAAGGTCATGTTGGTGACATAAGAAGACCCCAAACCCGTCTCACGCAACGAACGCAAATCGCGAGGAAGCACCACATTAAACACGTCAATGCTTCACCCTTTGCGTCATTCAAACAGTTTCGTCGTCCATGCTCAAAACCTCGCCTGAGGTCGCGAACGGAATATCATGGAAGAAAACACAGGAACTCCAAACATGGACATCGTTTCCTGTTGAATCATCAGTATTTGACGTATCGCTGACGCATTTATCATATTGAAGAGAGTTAGTAATGATGTCAGTTTTTCTTTTAATCTAGCTTTTGTTCTGGGCAAGAGACATGGAATAGTCCGAATACTCGGCTCGATTCTTCGATTCTAGGTTGCCCGTTCTGATGACAAAGGCTGTCAGTGTACTTCAGATAAACTCGGGGGTGTACCCAAGGCGGGTTCCGCCGGATGTGTATGCTATAATATTCACACCAAGAATAAGGCCTTTTCGTGCCGGTCAAAACGTAGAAAAATGCCAGTACGCAAAGGAAACGCCTCGCCCTCATTCAGGACGGCCAGCATTCACCTCCTCAAGGCATTCAGGAGGCGGCGAGCTTACTCGTTTGGGTGAACCTCGATCAATGTCTAGCGACAAAGATTTGGGGAAATACAGCACTGCTCATGCCGCGACCAATACAATGCATTGCACAACGCGGGGTGTAGAGTATTGTTCTGTCGAACAAAACTGGTCGATTTTAATATGATGACCCTTCAAAATCGTTCCATTTCTACACACTCCCTCGTCTCAGAGGCTCGGCAAACATTTGCTAAGCGCGTCAAGTTCCTACGTTTTTTTCTTTTTTGGTTTATCACTTTTACCTTCCGGCCTAGTCCGTAGGAGGTGTTGCCCTCGACGCCCTTCTGGACAAGCCGTGGTCATAGGTGTCTACACTTCTCCTCCCTGGTGCATTATTTTGTTTTTTTATCGCGCATAGGGTCCTGCATTCTCACTGCTCGTCGGTTTTCATCGAATTTTAGCTAACTCACGCTCTCGCGCTTTCCGCTAATCAATTTACTTCATCGAAAAAAAAGCCCCTGAGCAAGCACTCGGTAAGACTTGAACCCCCGAAATTTATCTTGAAAGGCGCGCGGACTACCCATTAAGCCACCGGGGACGCCGGCTCCTACTGTTGTATATCATGTCTTAACGAGTCTACCATATTATCGCAATCACCCCTCTATTGTCGAAAATGGGATGTACGTTCGATGTTGGGCGTGAGACAAGTGCTATGAGTGGACTCGAACATGTAACACCACTGCTATCATCGAGCAAACTGTCATGTTTCCCGGAAATGCTTTCGAGCAAGGACAAATCTCTCAAATTACCACCCGTGTTTGGTGCCGATACTTACAGGTGCCATATTTGTTGGCTTGGGGAACTTAACTATCAACGGCAGCAGGCTACACCGTGGTGGCCTGTTAGGCAATAACGGTGAGAGGTCGCGAGGATGCCAGCGTTGTTGGTGTGTTCGTGGCGCTAAATACACCCAGTGTACCCTCTCACTTATGGATAGTTGCTGCCAGAGTTTGTATGTTTAGGATTGCTTGCCCTGGCAAAAAAAAACGAAAAACGAACAGTGGGCATGAGATACCGCATTCTCGTATATCGCGAAGCTTTCTTAATACCTGTCGTGTGGACAAACAGTGGGTAGATATTTCTGATGCTGGTGATGTTCGTGAACGAAGCCTGATCGTGTAGTGGAAAATGAGAAGTTTAACCTGTATCAGAACGACGTGTATGAAATTGCTTTAATAACTGCAGAGAGGAGTTCGAAAATGCGGTTGTTATGTGTCGGCTGGTTGAGGTGAACTCTTCCCCCGCACCCCTCCAACTGAACGACAGTGAGGTTACCACGAACGACATTCCGAGCACAGATGCTTTGTACTCCTGGCTAGTTGCGTGTGTTTAAGTGACCAACGAGTAACGGATATTGACTGTCGTAGGCATTTCCGTTTGTGTCCGGAACGGTTGTGTCCGATATGCGCTTGAGCACGAAAAGAGCGGACCTACCTCCTACCTTACATGTGCGTCTCTTTCTTTAAGGAAACTTGAACAATACTCGGATTACCTTTTCAAAATTGTGTCAGCATACTCTTGTTCGCGCACTGGACAACTGCCGTTGTTTTGCCTCGCGCTTAAATTGTCTGAGACGGAGAACCAGGGGTCGCAACTAAATTAGTCTTGATCGAACATAACACATGGGCATGTATCTAGAGTTCACCCTTGATACTGTGTGAAGGTGTCGAGGTGCTGGGTCTAGTTCCAACGCAATCCGAAAGCAGATTCCGGACGTAACAGTGTCAATCTCACTGGGGGCCAACTACGCACAACAGGCAGGCGAAACCAGAAAATCCTATTGAACAATCCCGTGTATCACCTGATGGTTGGAACCAGACATGCTGGTACATCTTGGACCACGTTTGAGATGATAACATTTCCGCGGCACCGCAACCGGTATGGTCCCTACTGCTGCATTGCGGGTTAAGAGGGTTCCAGAGCATACATGTTTCTGTCGATATTTGTACTCGCACGAGAAAGGGGGGACATTCATATCCACCCACGCTTAACCGAAGGGAGCTGCTCCTATCTCGTACGAAATGACTAGCATGTGACTGAATGGTATTTTGCCGACGGTTTTTTGCAATGGGTCTCGCCATATCTCAGGAAGCTTGTACTACGGGGCGAACGGTGACTACACTTCTGACTGGAACGCAGTGTTCGTCGACAACTCCGCCGTCGGCTTGGGCGGCGCCATAGAAATTGAAAAGTGCGACCAAGTTGAAGTCAGCGATGTATTGTTTATGTCGAACGAGGCTTCGCTCGGCGGTGCCATATATATTTTGGCTGAGGACAACAAGCAAACCATGTTTCGCGAATGTGTTTTGGAAAACAACACGGCCGACGACGGGGGCGCAGTCTATTTGAACACAGGCCCCGGGGTTGACATCTTCAACGACTCGGTCTTCCGGGATAA
>JBBMHQ010092884.1:0-10550 GCA_037834295.1 Postelsia palmaeformis | reverse complement strand
TCAGTGTGAGACCAGCTGCTTGCAACGCTACAAACATGCTTTCTAACGATTTCAAATGGTTCTCCCACGTTGAGGACGATACACCAAGATCATCCATGTACACGAGTAATTCAGGAATATGGCATAATGTTTTATGTGCCATTTCTGTGAAAAGCCACGGAGCATTACAAACACTCAACGGCATACGCTTGTAACAGTACTATAAATGAATCAAACATGAAAAGAGGGTGCGTTAGATAGTGCTCCGAGAAAAAGCCTGAAAACCGTATGAAGCCGCGGTTGTGTACAGTTCATCCATACGGTGTACCGTAGAGAAACATCGGTTGCGTTAGGGCCCCGATAAAAAGCCTTAGGACCGTACGAAACTGCGGTATTGTTCGGTTTACATACCAGGTATACGGTGCACCGTAGAGAAGAGCGTGTGTTTTGTTCGGTTTTACCTACGGAAATTGGAACCGCACCGTAGAAAAACCTATTCAACGGGACCCCGAACCGAACCGCACCGTAGGATTAATCACAAAACCGAACCGCACCGTAGGATTCACAATATTTGACAACCGCACCGAACCGCACCGTAGGATTTCCGATTTTTCAAAACCGCACCGAACCGCACTATAGAATATATCACAAAACCGAACCGCACCGTGAAATTTACAACACCTTGGAACCGCACCGAACCGCACGGTAAGATTTCCGATTCCTTGAAACAGCACCGAACCAGACCGTAGGCTTTTCGATTCTAATTACCGCACCGTGTACGGACGGATAACCGTAAAGATCTCTGCAAAATAATGCCTTTCGTATCGAAAGCAGGGCAATCGTTTTATCCACTCCCGCCGGAATAAAAAGGTTGAGCGCTCGCCAAGCGCTCCAGGGTGCACGGATGGCGCCGAGACCTATGCCGATGTATCCGGCCGGGCGTTATGTGTCCGAGTCTTACTGTTTTGCCGAAAAATGCTCGGGCGAAGAGAAAAGTTGGCATACGTACGGAAATTTGACAAACTTACGTATACATTTCAGTTGGAAGGAAGAATATGAGCGACAGGTTCGACTCCTGGTGGCACGGGGCTCAGCCCTAGCGAGTAAGGCACGCCAAAATCGGATCAAGACATACGCCCCAAGGCGCGCCGCAGGCAATACAAAATTACTCAAGACTCGCCGTGGCGTTTGTCTTGAGTGCCTTTTCATGTCTCGGATGCCTTCTCTGGTTGTAAGGCAAATGCGTTCAAAAATGCCTTAGACGTGCCTTGCAGCCCTTTTTCACCCTCGCTCGCGTCTGATACACAGATAAGGGGACACACAGGTTACGTACGGTTCAAATGCATTACATACGACAAGCGTCGGGCACGGTTGAACTGCAAATACAGGAGCACAGTAGGATGAAATGTGCTCGTCTGAGACCTATACCGATAACATTGTGAGCTTGAAAAATAGGACGGACGTTGTCTTGAGGATGACCTTTCAAATATTTCATCGGAGAAATAGTCAAAGACTTTTTCGATCTAATTTTTTATGCCCACTTCTTGACCATGATCAAACGTAAGAAAATAGCCTCCAAGGATGAGCCAACAGTATGATATTGTTGCCTCGTTTCTTGGTGATTGACATTGAAAAAAGTACCGTTTTTTTAACGCGTTGTTTGCAAAAGTACAACCCCCAACAACAACCACCGCCACCACTACTGCTACTCCCACGTATAATATCACCAACCGCTTTTTGCAACAGCGTGAACAGTAGGAACTCCAAATACCACAGCAACGTGTGCTCGTATATGAATGCATGTATGCTCATCTCTATCTCCCCTACGGTGCAAGATATCCACTACCAGGTATTAATAGTATATTCGATACTGCTACGGGGGACCACATAGTAAATAGGACCTACGGTACACACAAAAACCTGTGTGTTCACTGTTTTTCGCTAACAATATTTGGCGTAGTCTTTGTTGAGATCTGGCGTCAATCGTCGCACGAGCTGGTTTCTATCAGCGTGTTGACAATTTGCAACCAGAAAAAACAAATTGCGCCGCCTGCAGTCGTTGGAGTAAAAAAAAAGAAAAAGTACAACATGTTTTTTTTGCCACAGCGGCGGCGGTATGGAACATTTCGGCTGTTGTTTGAAAGCAATATGTTTTTTTTTTTCCGGAACTTTGCGTTCCCATTTTCATAAGTCTGAGTAGCAGTAGTGAATTTTTCGTAACATTGTGTCAGGAACGTCACAATCAACATCACAGCTGTCATTTTCATAGATCCCCAAGCACAGTTCAACGTCCATTAACCACAGTGCAGATGCGTGCAAGCGTGCGTACACCAAGTTTTGGCGTTGTTCTTGCCGTGAGCTCCCTGCGAGCGGTTGTTGCTTCGTGGATTTGTGCCGACTCGTGATCCTCGTCTGCTGGCTCGGCTTCGGAAGGCTGGCCTGTCAAAAAACGTCGAGAGCCTTCGGGCTGCCCTTCCCGACTGTCCAGCTCCTCAAGGTCCCTCTTCTACAGAAGCGACGCTGCAGGGGGTGCTGACGGTGACGCGAATGCAGGCATCAGCCCGTTGGATGCACCGCTGCCACCGGAGGTACCGGAGGAGCCGCTGCCACGAGAGCTACCAGCAGAAGAAGAGGATTCATCCATTCCGGCAACAGCCGGGCCACCACAGCCGTCTTGTGTGGTACCGGTTTGAATTTCTTCACGTGGTGGCGGCGCCGCACTATTGATAGCTGGGCCATCTTTCGTAGACATGGTACCCAGCGCCGAATGTTATCGTGGTGTCCCCAACAAACCTCAGTCTCAGCAGATGGTTGACTGATAACCTGGAGGAGCTTTGGGCAGAGCGACCTATGCTATGTAACCTCAAAACCGGTTCCAGGGAGTTTGCATCTAACGGCGTTATTTTGGTGCACAAAACGTGCCTTTTTGCCCCTTTTCGAGCGCAGGTAAGGCACGTAAGGTACGAAACAGCATCCAAGACAGGGTTCTGCTGAGAAAGGGCTGTAAGTTATCTTCAAGGACTCTTACTCGCTAGGGCCTACCCGGGGCTCGGCTCAGGGACATCGTCATCAATTAATTTAAATTTTTTATTGCTGATGCACTTGATTGAGTGTCAAGGCGCCTTGCATCATAATTGGAAAAAAACTCTACCGACCATTGGAGCAAATATCACTTAGAGCGTCTCACCACCGCGCGCTTTTCAAATGTGAGGTTGACCGTACGTAGTATTGCACACGTTCGCGGGGAAAGATATTATGTTTACTCCTCCCGTACAATCCACAGCAAGTACTTATTGATCGATACACATTGTACATCATCTCCGCTCTATTAATAGGTGGTATTAGAGCACAAAAACACATAAAAACCACGTGCGTGTAGTATGAGATTATCTTGTCCCCTGAAAGCCGACCCACTGCACTCTTCAGCAACAACGACACACAAATAGGAAACCTCGATCAATCTCCGGAAACCAAATCAAAGGAAGCCAAGGCAATGGAGAAGAGTTCATAAATCGTTCGTGGGGAAGGTATTATTTGTACACTTCTCGCCCCGCACAGCCCACGACAGGTAACTAACAATGGAGAAGGAACATATGCTCTGCGGCAATGAAGCGAAAGGAAATCCAGCGAAAGTACGATACTTCCTTGTCTTCTGAACGCAACCCATAGCGCTCTCCAGTAATCATAGCACCAAAAGAAAATCTCGATCCGCATCATCGGCAAAAATACAGCAGTATGCAGGTCCTAATAAAGGAGTACTCAATACCGTGAACATAATACTTACAAGCCTTTCTTGCGGAATGGTAATATTATGGGCGACGCAACAAGTACGGGTCCCTTCGATAGTAGCAGGGTATTAACTCAATATAAATACTACACAGTATTAGCAACGACGACACAGCAGCAACTGCACTGCTGTTTCTGTGCCCTCAACGGAGGGGGAGTACACGGACTAAGCGTTCAGACAAAGGAGAAAGCTACCTGTATCACTGTGAAAACATGACGGGTGAGCGGGGGTATGATAGGAAATCTCGATGTTGTTTTGCCATGCTGCAGGGGCGCCTCAGACGAAAACAGTTGACACGAGCAATCCATAAATACATCACATTCCAACTGACAACTGGAAAGTACGCACAATTTTGTAGCTTGTGGTTTGTGTCGACCATACCGGCACGCGGCGTTTGCTTGAATTCGGAAAATAATAATGATTCTATATACAGTACAAATTACAAAAGTCGCATTTTGTTTTTTGATTTGTGTGTTTTGATGAAAATGCATCTCCGAATCGGAGAAAAACTATTAATAGGAAAACTAGTATTTTCAAATCCAAGTAAAAATTCAACCTTCCCTCTTCTCTTTCCCTGCGCAGAACAGTTGAATGACAGCAAGTTGAAAGCTGGTCGTTGACACGCCACAATGTATTGCTGGATGGTTGAGTAAACGTCGTTGGGCTGTATGAGGTGTCGATTTGATCTGTTTGTTTCGTTGCTATTTGTGTGTGTCTGCACACATAATTCAAGGAACAAATCCTCTTCTGATCTCTCTCATAAAAATCTTGGACCTCTACCGATCTCTCTTCGATTCCGAAGCATATTTTTTTCCTTGTTTGAATGCAGACCATACCACGCCGCGGGCAACCTCGGGCCCTCTACCACCCTCTGCCTGCCTTTTACCCCAAGAAGCCCCGTGTCGCCCGCCTACACCGCCTGCCCTCTCCCCCCGCCCGCCTTTTCAAAGGAGAAGCAGCAGCCACGACAACATACGAAACAACAGCAGCAGCAGCAGCTCAGGAAAATATACATGAGCACAATTACCGTTGCTACTACTATAGTACTTTTACTGCTCCTGCTCTGGGTTACTCAGCGCGCGAAAGCTGTTGCGCCCCCGCCCGTATTGTTTTTATTTATACTGTAAATAATGTGCACAGCTAGTACCGGTATGTATGTACATCTTCGTAGCTGGTAGGGAAAGTCTGGCCTTTTCAATGTGCTGAAGAGGTATATAGCTAGAAAAGCAGTAGACGACTCCAGCTGGCGTACTAAACGCTCACCTCACAGCCATACTACCGAGAGCTGTACTGTGATGCTGTGGGGCCGTTTATGCGCGAGGCGGGAGTTGGGGCCAGAGGGCCATGTATGACGCCTTGCAGCGCGAGCGGGAGCGATCATGCCAACTAATAATTGTGGGGGACGTGTTGTGGCGTTCTGCTTGTGAAATGGTGGCCAAGAGCTTGAAAATAAAAGTCGTGAAAGCACTGGTGGAATATTAGTACCTGCGTACTGCTGTATACGTACATCGCAGATAATGCGAGGCACGAAGGAAGGCCTTTCATTCATATTTTTGGTCGACATGAAAAAAGCACATATTATTGTATCTGGTTTTATACTGTACTGCTGTACGAGCATTCCATGAATACGTCACATGCGCATCCCAACTTTTAAGAACAACTAGAAGAAACGCACCTTTTTGTAACTTGTAGTTTGTGTCGACCATGCAGGGACGCGTGTTGGCTTACTGGTAGAGGCTCAATCGAACACAAAGCAAAAATATATGTGCCCGAACTCGGAGAATAATGATGGACTCTAAATTCAGTACGAATTACAGAAGTCGGAATTTTAATTACCCTTTTGTGTGTTTTGATCATGATGCATCCCCTATTCGGAAAACAACTGTAGATTGTTTGAAATCGAGATGAACAATGCAATCTTCTATCTTCTTTGCCCCTTCTGCAGTACAGCTATACCTGGTATCATAGCAAGTTAAAAGCCGGGCGTTGACCCGCCAAAATGTATTTTGCTGGATAGTTGAATTAATTCCGTTGGGGTGTATGAAGACACGTAAATATACAGATCTCTCCCGATCTCTCTCCGATCCTGAAGCATACTTTTTTTCCTGGTTTGGATGTAGAGCATACCATGCCGCGGGCAACCCCTAGTACGCGGGTCCGAATGACTGTTCCGAGGCCACCATCTACGTTCATTGGCCTTTCCCAAATGGAAACGGGTTTGTTGATCGTGGCTAGAATCTATGTTTTTTGTTGATTCGATATGCTTGTTGCGTTGCACATGTACTGAAAATAATATGGACAGCTAGTACCGGTCCGTATGTACGGCTACGTATGTATCTGGTATGCAGAGTCTGGCCTTCCGGAGGTGCTGAAGAAAGTACTTATCATACCTACCAGGTATAGCTCGAAAAGCAGTAGACGACTCCAGCTGGCGTACTATACTTACGCTCATCTTACAGCCATACTACCGAGTGCTGTACTGTGCTGCTGTTGGACCGTATATATGCGCGAGATGGGAATGGGGGCCAAAGGGCCACGTGTGACGCCTTGCAACGCAATGGGGAGCAACCATGCCAACTCATACTTGTGGGTGCATGTTGTGGCGTTCTGCTTGTGAAATGGTGGCGAAAAGCTTAATATAAAAAAAGTCGTGAAAGCACTGGTGAAAGGATGACGTTGCTGGGTAAAGGGAGAGCCGTTATTACGAATAACTGGAAGTAACACCGACCTTACTGTCTGAAACAAAATGGTTCGACATGCAAAATCCGTACAAAATCAGAGCGCGACATTTATAGCATAAACGACTTCTTTCTTCTCCAGTCTCGCGCGACACACGGCATACAACTTTTTTTCAGAAAACATTGAATAAATGAGACGGACACACGAAATACAATCAATCCTCCTCCACTATGTTCAACAAAATCCTTCATCTCGCCAGTGTAAATGAAAACAGGCCAATCTGCCAACATTATATACTATATGTTACGACCTCGGAGGAAGAACTCACGGCAGCTATATGCTCATGTCAACCGCGCGCCTTTTTTCAGGTGAGCTCAAAAACGTATAAATTTAACGACCCACCCTGTTGTTACAACATCGTCAAGAAACGACCGACAACAAGAAAGCTCGAGACATAGAGAGCGGCCGTAGCCAGGCAGGTTACAACACGATCGGTTCAATCCCTCTGATTCGATAGTACTCTTTTTGGGCTTTGGACAAAGCAACCCTCACCGCCTGAACGAATGTGGGAGACAACGCCATCAAGAAAGGAAGGAATCGGTTTGAAGGGGGGGGGGGGAGACTCCTTCATCTTTTTCTGTTAATCAGATTGTATCTTACAAGGTTAGGTTCCGGAGGGTACCTACAGGACGATACCCGGGACATCGGTACAACGTTGTTATACCTGCCCCAAACTTCTGTGAGTTCTGTACGCCCGTGTCACAATACCCGCAATTTCTGTGAGTTCTGTGAAGGCTTTTTTACCGGTACCCGGAGCTTCTGTAAGTTCTGTGATGTATCATTTTCCTACCCGGAACTTCTGTTAGGTCTGTAGGGCCTTCGGCACAATACCCGGGATAAGGGTAAACCCTCTGCACAATACCTGGGGTGCCAGTACAGATAAGGATGACGTTAAGGTGTAAAAAAGTCGGGAGACAGGACTTTCAACCCTTAACAGACAGCAGCTTCGCCTTGACATGCCGTGACTGACACCAAACTATTAGGTTCTAATGTGTAACACCTCGGCCCTACACGCTCGCCAACGCTTAATTTGCCTTGCTCGACATGTCTCCCGACATCTTTGTGGAAGCGTGATGTTAGACAGTCTGACGTCATGTCGCATCAGTGACACGCCAAAAACAAAATGATGAAAATACATTGCACCACCCACCTCGCTCGTAACCATTCAAAACCGAGCACACCAACGCACATATCCGTGCAACTCCATCTAGCTGTGATCTGTGTACCCGGCGAGAGGGAATGTGACCGCTGCAGATTCTCGAGGGTTTCCGTCAGACAGGGATGGCGGCTGTTCACCTATCACCGCGGAAGTCGTTCCCATGAACTTAGATCGGTCCTCACCGTGAAAATCGTGAAGGCGGCTATAACAGAAATTAGTTACAATGGTGCATGCATGAGATATACGCGATATTACCGGTACAGTGTGTCGTGTTTGCAGTGCACCAATCGCAGTGTTTCGCAATGTATTTTAGGTATTTGTTCCACCAGCAAATTCGTTCTTTTTTTGCCCCCTTGAGGTGGGTATTTCCCAGGGTATTTCCCGGAACTTCTGTAAATTCTGTACGCCCGTGCCACAATCAAAAGTGTTTTGTACGCCCGGGCCACAATTGTAACTCCTCTGAGTTTTGTACGTCCGTTCCACGATGAATACCCGGAACTTCCGTGAGTTGTATACGCCCGTGTCAAAATACCCGGAACTTCTGTGAGATATGTGCGACCTTTATTCCCGTACCCGGAACTTCTGTAAGTTCTGTGCGATCAAGCCACGATATCCGGGGTACCGGTACATCATTTTTATACCTGCCTGGACATCTGTAAGTTCTGTCCGCCCGTGCCACAATACCCCGAACTTCTGTGAGTTCTGTAAGGGTTTTCCACCCGTACCCGGAACTTCTGTAAGACTTGTACGGCCCGTTTCACAATACCCGGTGTACTTGTTGATCGTTTGTATACCCTACCGCAACTTTTGTGAGTTCTGGTTGCCCGGGCCACAATACCTGGAACTTCTTTGAGTTCTGTAAGGCCTAACCCGGAACTTCTGTAATTTCTGTAAGACACCCATACCCTAACCCCAAATCTGCAAACCCTACAGAACGTTACCTTGGAATTCGATACTGGTGTTTCTTGGTCGCCGTCATGAAGGCGGATCGTGGGAAGACTCGATAAATTTACACGAAATAAAATGACTGGCATCACAGTTTTTTTTCAGTGTTGTATTCAATCCTTCTCGGTAGTTGTATATTCAATTCAATCAGTGGAAGGCAAGCATAAAAGTAGTTTTAAAGAATATAGCAGTGATGATGATCGTACCTATTTTTACTGTAGACATGATCGATTGAGAAATATGTAAGCACGGAAGTTCTACCCCTCCTACTGCTGATAAAATATGTTTCAACTGCGGTAGCAATAGAGGTATCCACCTAGAACGAAACAACGAAACTGCAAGTCATCTAAAAATAGAAGAATGGAAGACGCATTCACAGATAAGCGTACGAGGGATATTCGTGATTTACGGAAGGATGTTTGGTTTATACTGGAATGGCATCTGCGCTACTGGTTACTTGTCGGGAGGCAAGCATACATAACATAAACACCTGTACTCGTAGGTCACACACGTTCAAAAATGTCTGGCACACAGCAAGCGATGAAAATACGTACCAGGTATGCAAGCAAGCCTTTGCGTTGGTTTCCAAACGGTTTAACGCCGGTGGTCCACCCAGATGAGACACCTGGCAGGCAACTCAAACAAGTATATATATATTTTTTTTCTCGTCCCTCAGATGAGTGAAATGATCAACCCCTTTTTACAGACTTTCCTGCTATGGATACCACATGAGATCAGAGGTGTTTGCCTCAAAACGGCACTCCAGGACTTACAGAGTTAGTCTCCCGCCCCCCCGAAAAAAGAGTCACACATACTTCGAAGCAGCACACAGCTGTTGCAGCAGCACACAGGTATGCACCGGGCCAATGAGGCATGTGAATGAGCACACACAGGAGACAGGACGTGACCTCGAGCGAGTTGACGGGAACAGCATCACGCCGAGAACACCACGCACGACTCCGAGAAGACGACGATGAGAACAGCAGTCGGAGACAACAGCAGCACGAATGACACGCAACGACACGCGCAACCGATCTTTTGCAGGACTTTTTTATGTGCTATTTAGTCCTTCTAGATTATCCGAGTCGTTTTCACATGACAGCATAGTAGGTGAACAAATGTTCGTGTCATGGAATGAAAATACGCATGACACAAAAATCTCTGAATAGACGAGGTGGTTATTGTCTTCTCCGAGTTAGGATTACATACATTTCTTTTTTTTAGGTAACATACCCGGTACATATGTTGAACAATTCCATGCGATCAAAATGCGTTTGGTCAGCTCACTCAACCGTTTCAGGAAATCGAAACGCAAACAATCAAGCGGTTTTACGTTGGTGGTCAACCCAGATAAGACACCTGGCGGGCAACTGAGTATCAGTACGAGTATATATTCTAACTCTTTTATAAAGATTGCCCTACTGTTGATACCACATGAATATGTTGACCTGAGTTTCAATTTAATTATTTCGTACTGGAAACAGAGTAATTTTTTTTTTCCCGTTTTCGGGCACACGATCTATCATATCGATATATATTGTGTGAAATATCTTGTGGAAGGCATGAATCGAAACTAAAAGTGGTGATGAAACTACTCCAGGTTCGATTTTGATAAAATTGTAACTATTTATTTTTCAAATTCGGGGAGACAAAATGGAGGCGTTTGTCCCATAACGGTACTGCAATACTTGAAGGGTTAGTCTCCCGCCCCCCCCAAAAGAACATAACACATAATTCGAAACAGCACACAGGTATACACCGGGCCAAGGAGGTATGTGACCAACAACACACAGGAGACAGGACGTGCACTCGAGCGAGGTAACGGCTACAGTATCACACCGAGAACACCACGCACGACTCCGAGAAGACGACGATGAGAACAGCAGTCGGAGAAAACAGCAGCACGCATAACACGCAACGACACGCACGACTAATAATGAC
>JBBMHQ010092862.1:0-10550 GCA_037834295.1 Postelsia palmaeformis | reverse complement strand
TCTATGGTCATACGAGTACGACCGTCCATGGCAATAAATAACCCCCCCCACACCCCCAAAGCCAGTTTAGCGGTTTTTATTCGATCGCCATAAAGCCCTGTTGAAGTTGCTGGGTGCAACCAACGAGCTGTGAGTGACCCTCCGGCCCCAATGCACTCGTCCAAGGGCGAGCTGAGGGTTAATATTTATTATGCTTATTTTTTTTGTCGCGGGCTGTACATTCCCCGCCACCTCTCGCTTCGGCTGCCTCCTTTCCTGATGGAGGGAGATAGCGCGGGTGGATGGGGGAACGTATTTCTTCCGTCTCCTGAATGCGCTCGCGATAGGGGCCGCCAGTCAAAACGGGTAGCACCATACACCCGATGAAAGGAAGAGACTCCACCACGCGCTCCTGCGCTTATTTTGATGGGCGCCCGCCGCCTCGCGCGTGATCTGACCATGGACGCTCTGCTGCTGTGCCTTTGTTCTCGTACTTTTAGGTGCTGTTTTCGACCTTCTTGCTGTCTTTCGTCGACTGGAAGGCGTTGCTGTCGTGTCGGGACGAGGAAACGTGCCACCCTTTATCGCAGTATGTCACGATGAAAGCCCTCCGCAAGCCAAACTTGTTCCATGTGCTCGTATGGTGAGTTCTTCAGCAAATTCGCCCCGAGGGCAGGTAGAGCGGGGGGTAGGGGAGAGTGGCTGGGAAGGGGGGTGGAGAGGGGGTATCAAGTCTGAAAGTAGTCTGCATGTGTTGCGCGTTTCAGTATTTCCTCTACTGTGTGAAACTCCGACACGTTTCCATTCGAGGATCGGCCGGGACGGACGCGCTATGGATGCGATAGTTTACCCGTACTAATGAGTCGCCTTGGCCCTCTTGTTCGCTGCAGGCTCTAGCTCAACGGTGTTTCCTGGTTGGAGGCAGCACCGCTGCTGCTGTTGTTGCTGCTGGGCTTCTCACCACGTGGCCGTTCTACCGTAGCTGTAGCTATAGCTGTAGCTGCACCACCTCCTGGTCCGCGACTTGCCGCGCCTAGGTTCACGTGTGTGGCTACCGCCGCTGTTGCTGTCCCCCTTCATCTGCTCTGAATGTTCCAGGATGTACATGGTCCTGTTCCTCGTGTACTGGATGTGGTCCCTGCTCTCGTTCGGGACGTCCTTAAGAGATGCCATGGACATGCACCAGCTGTATACCTCTCGTTTGAAGATATCCCCCACGGACATACACAACATTGAATGGAGCGAGGTGTGGCAGGAGGAATCTGAAGCATGGGGTGTCTTGGTGGTTCCGCGCGGTTTGTTGCGTGTCTCCGCCCTGCTGCAACTGTTTCATTCTGTAGGCATGGGGCATGGAGGGGGGGCCAGTGCAGGCCTGATTTACACCCATACGTATGAACAGGTGGCCCGCCCATCTAACCCTCGAAAATGGACATAATTTGCTTACATGTCTGGTACCTGGTACGTATAGATATATCATATTGTACCTGGTATATATATTGTCACGCGTTATTCGGGCTGTCTTGGCCCTGGACAAATAACTTCACGCCAAATACACCCACGCAGTTAGCAAGAAGCTAGCGGAATCTCCCAATAATATTCCAGTGCGGCTGCGAAGCCTGCTGCGATTACTGGGGTGGTGTCGTGTTGCGGCTTTGGCGTTGTTTTTGTTGTTGTTGTCGTCGTCGTTGTTGTCTGTTGTTCGTTTTTTTCCCCCACGTACCGCGAAGCGATGTTTTGTACCAATATCCCTTCTGCTCGCCTTGCAGCAGCAGCACTAGCTGCTCCTTTGCTTACCGCGCCTCTGTTTTCGTTCGTTGCCGCGCCGGGCCTGCATGCAGGTGGTGACTCGATTCTTGGCGCTCCAAAACAGCGGGATATACCGTGTAGCCATCTATGCTAACGATGTCACGGCCCACGACATCGCCAGGTAAACACTCGTGTAAAACGAAGTTCAAAACACGGAAGGCGGCCGGCGGCCGCTTTCGACCACCACGGCCTCTACTGCGATATGCAAGACGTGCCGCCGGGTAATGAGGGCAGTCGAATGTACAAAAGAGTGCGGCGTTTCGGGCGTGGCACCGGGTCGGAGGGCGGAGTGCTTTTACCATTGCATCGTGTTCTGCGGGAGAAATCGCATGACGCGCTTTTTTTGGAATTTGTGCATGCTGTTATTCACCGTTACCGTGCTTTGTCCGCCACGCCATCCAGGCAAGCAGGCGCGAAACAGCGGACGGCTCTCGCTGACGTTGGCAAGGCAGGGGTTCACTCCGTCTTTGCTGTTTTTGCTTGGCTGCATTTCGTGTGTGCAATAAGGGTTTTGCGATTATCAGCAGTGCTTTGTTATTCAGAGGGTTGAGTTGTGCTGTTGATAGTGCGATTTTTCGTGGATGAGGCGCCAGGTCTTGCATGCGCGCCATGTTCGATCACCCCTCATAAAGGAGCTGCTCAATCCATCCACGGGTCGCTGTGTCCTACTCCAGTCTATCCATCGACCTATCCACCCACCCATCCATGCATCTCTTCCTCTGTGCACCCACCCGCCCGTTCCTTGTCAGCCGCATCATGCGCAAGGAGAACTATCTAATCGCAATGCTGAACAAAGGAATTCTGAAGTTGTCCCTGCCCCTGCCCTTTCTCGGGAGCCGCGGGAGCGGGACACTCTGGGCGACGACTGGGCGGCAGTACCTGACCAAGAGCCTAGAGTGGAGCGTGCACTTCTGCGTGCTTAACCACATGTTCAGCGACAAGGTAGGTGCCGTATTTGAAGGAATCGGTCATCAGCCACCACGGTTCGCTAGCTCTTTGGTGGCTCGTAGGATGCGTGGTTTATCTCGTCGGTAGTCTTTTAGGGTTGTGCGCGTTTTTGCCCATTGCCGTGGTAGACGGACAAGACACAGGTGAAAGTAGTTTTATTTTGATTTTTCTGTTTTCTGAGACGAAGCGTGCGGTTTGTGTCTGTTTTCTTCCGAAGGTGTTCCATTTCAAGTTTCGTTGGACATCGTGCGGAGGAGGAAAAGGGTCATAAAACGGTAAACTTGCTGCTGGGCTGTCGGTGGTCGAAACGGTGGAAAGATATCCCGAAAAACACCCTTAATCATGATTAGTGTCTTTTTTTTTTCTCTTGCTTCGCAACGCACACTCCTCTTGCTTCGTCCCTGCTCCCACCTTCTTCAACAACCGTTAAGGGTATTTCGTGGCAACTATGTACCCGGCTCCTGCAATGGTATCTACACGTTGATGTTAGGGTTGTGAGTCGCTTGAACTTTACGGCGACGGCCAGGTGTTTGTTGGGGGACGAAGCAGAAGCCAACTTTTATACCTGACTTGGTGTTGTCAATATCAAGCACAGGGTGAGCCGCAGACACGTCGGTCAGACATAAAGACGCAGAACCGTGCGAGTTACGTACAACTTGCAGTCAGCCGACTCATAGCCCTGGTATGTATAGATGCACATGTAGGTGGAAAGCCGAGGTGGGTACATGCATGCATGTTGTCGTGTCATCGCAGGCTGCAGTGTAGGTAGATAAACGTTCTATGCACATGAATGTCTCTGCCGTTAGAGCCACCGACCCAGACATGCCTTGGAGTATCGTGCTGCTGCTTGTGCTGCTTCTGCTGCTGTTGCTGATGTTACTGCTGCTGCTGCTGTTGCTGATCGCCATTATGATAGTGAGCATGGCGATGGTCATGATGCAGATGCAAGCACAGTACGAGGTCGAGGAATAGCGCTACGAGCTGGTTGTCGATACCTTGATTGAAGCTTTTATTTGCAGCGGCCCTCCAGGCGATCGTGACGGAAATTGCTCTACCCCATACCGCGGGTTTGCCAATGGGCGCTTGGAAATAGAGGGCACTAGCAGCAGCAGTATGATGTTCGAGCAACGTCTGCGGCCCCTTTTTTCGCCACCCCACCTACCCGAGTTTTTCTGTTGATAACCGCAACTCGCTGCCCCCGTCGTGTCTGCCTCCCCGTTCACCTTCGTCTGTTTTGCCTACGGTCGGTGTGGGGTTGCCCTTTTTCTCCCTTTGCCTTTCTGGAACGAAAACAACAAAAAAATGCATACTTATAGTTTACCGTCCGAAGGGCGTTTCTCGAGGACGTCCGAGCTCTCCGGGTGCGCTTGGTCCTCGTCGGGCTTGCGCATGTCGTCCTGCTCCCGTTCCTGCTGCTGTTCATGATGGTCTACTTTTTCCTGCAGAATGCTCAGGAGTGGCACTCCAGCAAGGTTAGGCTGCCGTTGTTGTTATGACTGTGGTTGTCGAAGTTGTGTTTTTGCGAATACCTCGCTACTATTTCTCCTGGTGCTCATTCAGGTATCCCCGTGCTAATTCGTGAGAAGTACCGAAGCGAAAAGTACAGCAGTAGAGCGAACGACGCGTGCGGGTGAGATGGGGGGGAGGAGGGGTGGGGGCATCAAGAGAGCTGGAAATGGTCGACGCCAATCGTGCGGAGAGGATGTTAACAGCGCCGGGCGGGTAAGTGAGCGAGAGAGGCAATGCACGTGCGTTGGCTTGGTGAGCGGATCGATCGACTCTTGTCGTCCTGGTTCACCCTCTAGGCTTTAACTTTCGCGGTTGTGGTTGTGATGCAGCCGCCCAATGATTCCATGCCGTTACACTTGCTTTGTGCGCATGCTCGTACGACTCGGGGCAGATGGAGCGGTGAATCAATCACGTATGTTTTTTGTTTGTTTCCACGGGGGCTTCGTTTCTTGGTGGGCGCAAGGTTGTCATTGCAGTCCCCTGTCAGCTTCTCTGGTGAATGGATTTTTTTACTCTACTGTGAATAGTGCTGCAGTAGAATAATGAGTCGATCAGTAGTATAGTAGTCGTAGTAGTATCATACGGTACGTAGCCGTACTATTGATGGGTATTTATTGGATATATTTCCACTTGGAGGTACAGTGTTGTATCAGTGTTATATTTGTGTCTATTTACCGCTCGAATGCAAGGGGCGCGGCAACAGCGGGACGGTATGTCGAGGCACAATCTCGCCTCTGCGCACGGACAAGCGGCCCGACCCGTCCTCGCACCTATCTGCTTCACGTTATGACTCTCGGGGTCGCCCGGCCTCGGCTCCGCTGCAGCCACCCCGCGATCGCCGTCGGCTCGAGGTGCAGGCTGCTGATGATAGTGCTGGTGCTGCTGTCAACAGACTTATGTCGGTGGATGCCTATGCCTCGCGACGAACCGGTGAAAACGTTGTTGCGGGAGCGATGGCGCATGGTGAAACGCAAGCGGCGTTGTTCTACTGGGTGCGAGTACAATAAAACTCCCTCTTCTCGTGCTTAATGTATGTCTCATGGCCCTTCTGCCGTCATTACTCGCCTTCTCCCTGATCCTCGCCTGGCTCTCGCTTCCCCTTCCCGGCGACCCCCAATCCGGACGCGTTTTGTCTGTAATTTTGTGTCACAGAGTTATCTCGGACCGCGCGAGTGGAGCCCCCTAGCGAGGTGGACCTTCAGGGAGTTCAATGAGGTAAGAAGGCGTCCCGCGGGCGGGTCGAACGGTAGCCTTCCGAAGTGCGTATGTGGGCGCAGCGTGTACTACAGTAGTAGGAAGGAGGTACACCTGGACCGCAACAGCTGAGCTGATGCGCTTGTTCCTGCCGTGTGAGCTCCTAAATATGTGTTGCAGCGCTGTGTAGTGCAGGAAGCGTGGCAAGGAGGGTTGACCGTCGTTTTCGCTGCCGACGCTGCACGGCGTGCTCGTGTTGTAGCTGGCCTCGGTATGGTCTCAGGCCTGACTACCCTCGGCAACAACTGCACGGGCTACATTTTTTTTTGCTATCCAGTCGCGCCCCCGTTTCGACCTCCGAAGGTTTGCCGGTGAGTCGCCCAACACTTTAGGATAGCGTGCTGTGCAATACCCAGCGGGGGGTGTCGCGTGATGCACAGGCGGCCCCTTTTGGGGATATGAAACCTGCGGTTGATTTCCCAATCCATGTTTCCTACCCCCCCCCCAGCTTCAACACTTTTTCGAGAGGCGAATGTCTGGTAGCTACGTGCACGCCAACGCCTACCTGATGCGGTTTCCTCGGCCTGTGTTGGCGTCTTTGATGCGGGTGATTCGCTTTGTCTCCGGAGCGGTGGTCGCCGTTCTCCTCGTCATGACCTTCCTCGAGGTAATTCGTGCGCATTAGTTTGCTGGAAAGGGGAGGCGGATAAGGGGTAGGACGGAAGGGAGAGAAAGCGTACTCGTATGGGGGCATCATGCATGGCCGTAGTCGTAAGACCATAGACCCTCACATTCCTACAATGCCGGGACGGAGCACGTCGGGTTTTCACCGACCAGGCAGACATTGCTTGCACCAAGCACGAAGCGCCGTGAAGTGTTGGGCGAGTCGCATGAAAGGTTAGCTGCATCCTACTGAAAAGCGCTATTGAGGTGGGTTTTCTTGCATATAGATGACAGCTTAAGTGAATTGATTGAATTTATGATGTGGCCGCTTCCAGATACAGCCTAGGGCTTACTATGTAACTGCCTCGGGGATGCCTTGCCATATACACACTACCTGACACAATCGTCCCCCTTGTGCGGAGTAGTAACTTTCCCCGCACAAGAATGATTTAACTCGACCGCCAGCCGTCTTCAACGCCAAAACGAAGTAACTCAGAAAAAACGGTACCCTGGCTGTCTAGCTCACGCAATGAAAGCGTGTTTTACAGCGTTGTCGCCAACCGACGCCAACCCAACCTGAATATATGTATCAGTTATATAATATAGGCAGGGATACTCGTATGGGGGGCGGGGATACTCATGTGTTGCTTGCTATAGTCATTTGGCCATTGGCCACGCATCTCTTTCGAGACGGAGAACCACCGTTCCGACTCCTACAGTAGTGTGGACCCCTCCAACGTTGGGGGGGAGGGAGGGGTATATGCAAACAACTGCACCCACGGTTTTGGCGACCAAACTAAAGTCGCGTCTGCTCATATTCGCTGTTTGCCAAGGATTATCAAGCGTTGCAGTGCTCGATGGTCGGGTTCATTCTGGGGAAATGACTGCGTGGAGTACGGAAGTGGGAGACTTTGGGCTGCTCTGAATGGAGAAAACGTAGAGCAAGTTTGCGACTGGCCACGTACGCGCTCATGTTGTGCCGTTTCCACGAGTATGCTCCTGCGTTGTCGCACCCGTGGCTCGCAGCGTGTCAGTGGGGCGACGAGGTCGCCAGTGCGAAGCGAGAAGCAAAGAAAGGCATCTCAAGTGTGCTGTATAGCAACTGCGCTTATCGCGTTTCGCTGCGCTTTACGTGTGCCGCCTCGTGTGGAAAAAGCCCATTCATTCTTGAATTTATTTGTCATAGCGCGGCCCCACGTCGAAACGGTCTTTGGGCAAGAAACGACAAACCTCAATCCCCTTCCCAATCCTCCCTTGGCGGAATCGTACGGGTGACTCGACGTACCTCGCTTCTTGTTCTACAAGGACTCTATCCTGCTTCACGTCAAGGTTTGGGATCGGAACCTGCTGTGGTACATCGGGGTTTTCAGTGCGATCTACGCTTTTAGCAGGTGAGAAGCTCCGCAGACCGACGTGTGAAGTGAAGGGCGACGGTAGGGGAAGGGGGCGGGGGGGGGGGGGGGGTGCTTGGTTGGGGCTTCCTGTGCCAGTGAGCAGTCTGTCTCTGCGAGTAGGCGGAACATTGAAGGTGCGTGCTTGGTTTTCCTATCTCGTGTGCCCGTGAGCACTCTATATCTGCGAGACGACGGAACGGTGAAGACGGGTGAAGAAGCTTTCAGCCTTGACCTTGTTGTTGTTTCCTCCCTCGCTCTTAGCGTTGTGGAGGGTGCAGAACGAGGGCGGGAGGGAGAGAGCCGGGGGCAGGGAACTACACGCGGGTGTCGCTAAGGGTGGTGCTGTTCCCATAGCAGCCCCCTCGAAAAAATGTATTCATACGCTTGACCTTGCCCGCGGCGCCCTCCACGCCCCGTGTAAATGGTGAGGCACCCAAGCGGCAGTTACATAGTATACCCTTTGCTGTCTCTGGAGGTGGCCACACCAGAAGAAAAACTAATTCGAAGGTGCCATCCATGTGCAAAAAAGTCCGCCTCACAATCGGTTTTTAGTAGGATGCAGCTCACCCTTCATGCGACTCGCCAAACACGTCATGGCGCTTCACGCTGAGTGCAAGCAATGTTTGCCTGGTCAAACCCGACCTGCTCCATCCCGGCGTTCTAGGGATGCAAGTTTTTATGGTTATACGACTACGGTCAAGCATGACATGAGTACGGCCTCTCCTCCTCCCCCGCGCGCGCTTGCCGTTCCTTTCCACCCCTCTCTCACGCGCTCGGTAAAAATTGAAGGAGTGTGTCCCCCCAGGCGTCGGAGGCGTCGGCTCTTCAGGGGGAGTCTGTCGAAGAGGTTATGCTTAAGGTGAGGAGGGTGTCGCTTTGGCTATTTATTCGCCATAGGTGTGCGCGCCTGAGGGGGCGGGGGTGAAGTATGTGCCGTTCACCGCGGATAAATTCTAATTTTGCACGACTGGAAGTGTTTCAGTGTTGTGGCGACGTGCTTGCTTTCGCGCTCCGCCTCGGGCGCGACTCTCTTGACGATGTACTTTTGCTATGAAGCCTGTGCGGTGAAACGTGTGGCGTGTCCAGCGCGAAGGGGGGTAGGCTGCGGCTGACCTAGGCACTGTAGCAGCGTTTGCAAGAACGTGGGTCTCTTTCACCAAGTGAATTTTTTGTTTCCGACAAGGCGTTGGTCGTGTTGTGGTACCTCCTTCTCTAGTTGTTGTACGGCTTTGTTTCTCTTACGTTGTCCTCGCGAAGAAAGTCGCACTGAGCGCTGTTGGCCGCCTCTGCTCTACAAACGTTTGGTGCTGCGGAGATAGCTTGAAACCTCGGATCGACTCATTTACAGTAGAACTACACGTGCAGTGATTTTCTTTCGTTGACTTCGTGGCGCGTCTGCGCGTCTGCTTAAACAGTGACACGTTCTGCCCTCCTTTCATGTGCGATTTCCGGATTTTTTTCCCTCTTTTCCTTTTTTTTCAGCCAGTGCTCTTACTGATCTCTGATCTCCCTCGTATGTTCGAAGATCTGTTGTTTACTTCGATGAGTGAAAACGCAAGTGACCGCCGTTCGACGCATACTATAGGTGAAGGTGCCCCGTCATTTTTTTCGAGATTCCTCACATGGCCCTAAGGAGCTCCATGCTTTGCCCAAAATCTGATTTTTGAGTGTAGGTGCTGTATACAAGATGAACAATCACATGGCCTGAGGATACAAACACGGATACAAACGATTCCGAGTTTAGAAGCCCCGTCAGTCGAAAGCGCTTCAGCAAAAAAAATATTACCTCCGCCTTAGCACGCGTCCGGTCGTATCGCCATTCTTGCGTAGCGCGTGTGTCATTTACGTGTCCGAGTACGGTTTCTTGCTGTCTTAGATTTTGGTTTCGTTTTCTCACACGGCTTGCCCCCCCCCCCTCCCCTCTCCCCTCCTCTACCCTTCCCTTGTACGTCTGCATCAGGTGGCCTCGCACACTCACTACATGCCGGAGCACTGGGTGGGCAAGGCTCACACTGTGGGGGTTCGCAAGGAGCTGCTGACAATGTTCCACTACAAGGCGCAGCTTTTCGTTGAGGTCTGACCCCCTCGCACCGGCTGTTTGATGGGCACACCCTTTGTTACCGCGAACGACCCGTTTTTCCGGGTGTTGACCAAGTATTCCTTGACCCCGGGCATGCAACCCGACTTTTTTATTTGTCGTTGAGGTATTGTCATCGGCGTGTTTTCTTTGCGTGCTGCCGAGGATAGTGTAGTGGCCAGTGACCCCCCCCCCCCCGGCCATGTGTAGTGGCCGGTGGACCCCCGGTCAAGTTGGTGACTACTCCTGCGTAGCGAGGGTCTGTGCGTCGCTCTGACCTCGTTGGGTGTAGCTGTAAGAATAGGGTACGGTGCTGACACAACATCTACGGCAGACCTGAGCCTAACCGCTGTACAAACGTGTGAATGGTAGTCCAGGAAACTCATACACATAGATATATATCGCGGCACGAGCGGCGTGCGCTGCCCACGTTGGTTGGTTGCCTGGTTGGTCGGTCGGGCCGAGTGCGATGCCACTGTTCGTTTGCGTTGAAAACCAGTCCTTCTGCTGTGTGTGTGATGTCCGCCTTTTTTAGTTGCCAGTATATATGCAGCTGAATGCCGTGCTTGTAAAACAACTTCTGTCCACACTACCTCCGCCACATGGTGTTACAAATGCAGCACAGAGAGCGGGGTTCCCGCGGTTTTGCGTCGTTTCAATGCAAGCGCCGCTCCGGCAACAGACAAGCTTTTGCCTGCCGGGGAGCGACATCCGCTACACTATCCCTGAGCTCCCGGGTCCGCAAATACCCGAACCTTGCTGTCCCTATTGTAGTGGTTCCTGCCCCTTTCGGTGGCACTTAACGTGGTGTGGCGTAAACAGGACTGGACGACCTCTACCGGAGTACACTCGCTTGTCGTCGAAGTTCCTAGACGTGACCTCCCCCTCCCCCCTTTTCTCCCCTCATCCATATGCAAGTCCGCCTCACAAGCGGTTCTTAGTAGGATGCAGCTCACCCTTCATGCGACTCGCCAGACACC
>JBBMHQ010092850.1:0-10550 GCA_037834295.1 Postelsia palmaeformis | reverse complement strand
CCTGCTTTTTGTTTGGAAGGGAGACATGATTAACATAACCCGGATCATACGCATTAAGGGCACAGGGCCTACAAGCAGGCGGCCTTGATCCGACAGGTGGACCAAAGGGTGGACGCGTGCTGCGGTACGGGTAGCGGTTCCAACATATTTCGATAAATGCTAAACGTGCGACCCGATCATTTATGTCAAAGCCTACAGTAGGTATATCACGACTAGTATTGCAAAGCACAAATGGTATTTCAACAATATTGAGCTTATAACCTCGGCCAGTCATAAATGGTTCGGTCCAAAAGTGCTACCGGTATTAATCGCAGCACGCGTCGTTAGGTGGAAGGAGCCGCCGGGGTAGGGAGGCCAAATGATTGGAAATCCAACGAGGCAGGCTGAAACTATTGTCCTATTTCGTCGCACTTGTTGCCGACGGCCGTGCCCTGTACGGGTAGGTCCTGTGTCATGCCGCGTTGCTGATAGAATGACGCGTATCGAGGCTCATAACCCGATGGAATGATCCGTGTCGAGGTTCATAATCTGACGAAGTGTCTCGTGTTAAGGCTCGTAAACTGATACAACGATGCGTGTCGAGGTTTATTACCTGACGGAATGATGCGTGTCGAGACTCATAATCTGGCGGAATGATGCGTGTCGAGGCTCATACCATGAATAAACGTAACGCGTGTCGATGCCCTGTCTCTGTGACAAGAGATGCAGAGGTGGCACCGAGTGACGGTGAAGAGCGTCTGAGATGATGGAAAAAAGCGCCACCGTAGGACAGTAGTAGTCGTATTACCCTCCTCACCCCATTAGCCCATTAGCCCGAAATCAACACAGCGCGTGCTACGGTAGGAGCAGTGTCTGAGATTTCCGAGACTCCTCACTCGAGGAGCTCTGTATCACTCATACTAAAGCAGACTTGAAGAGAAAACATGCAGATGACCCGATGAACAACCTCGCGGCCTGGGCATAAAGCAAACCACAAAGTAAAGAAAACGGGGCATGGGATTCAAACACAATCGGATCGAAGAGGCCCGTCAGCCAAAACCACCATTTAGCCTACTTAAAGGACTAAAAATACCCCTATCGCTAAAGGCGTCAGTCACTTTTCGTCAACACTCTCTCTCTCACAGTTAGTCCTAAAGATCCACGAGGCGAGTAAGACCGCCCCCTTCCACCGGCTTTGACAGCAACCTGGACTGCCTACGATGCCTCCCACCGGCAACTTGAACAACTGTCAATGCCGGCTACCGTATATACGTACGATATTTAGTTCAGGAGGGGCACAACTTTAGCTTGGCGGGTTTCCATACCATAGGTTGCAGGTGACTTGCTTCTTTGGGTTGCTGGCAGAGCATACTTAATCGGGTATTTAGCACATATCGCGTTAACCCCCTTGAAATGTAACCCAGGGTGGTTTTATCTAAATACTTACGTAAGGATGTTCACACTGTGGATTCCTCAATTTACGGCAGCTTTGAAGAAAGCGACGATTCGATTGTTATCACGACTTTGTCTTGGCAGGCAGTTCCTCCTGTGGGATATGGAACCTTGTCGCCTTGTCAACAACACTCGATGACTCGATATCGCAGGAGGCTGTATTGAAGTAAATGGTGCTCACCGCCTCGTCTGCGACATGCATCGAATAGCTGTAGCCTGTTTTTTACCCCTTTATGACATGATACTCCTACTGTACCCCTACGACCGCACTCTGTGCAGTGTATCGTCTTTGCGCATAGCCAGGGGCAGTATTGCTGTTCATATGTAGAATGTATATGGTCTTACGTCAGGTAGCGTGCACAACTACTATCGCTGTTTTGAAAGTCGGACACACACGCCTTTCTTCAAGCGATTGCGGTGTATTATTCTTCTTCAAGTATGTCGTCCAAACACACAGCCAGGGGCAGCACTGCTACTTATACATAACGCCTTACCTCAAAGCAGCTTGAACAACTCAAAACACTAGGACTCTTCGCCGGTCGCGACGCAATCGCGACCCGCGGGTCGTGCCTGGATTTTGTTTAGATATCACGGGTCGGGTCGAGTCGGGTCACGGCAAGAGGTCTTCAGATTCTCACGGGTCGGGTCGGGTCGGGTTGGGTCAGCCTCCCCTTACCCAACCCGATCCAATCCACGAGGTTTGACCCGACCCGTGATTAGCCCTATAACAAAATGCCCCTGAGGCGACTGTAACGGTTGCAGTTACAGTACGGGTTGCACTTTAGAGCCCGAAACATTTCTCGCTGACGGGGCTCTTCAACCATTGAAAAAATATCAAGTTATTTGGATTTTATGTCTAGTCTAGACCAGGTAACTTATACCTGGTACCTGGTACTTGCTAGATACCTACATACAAGCGTGTCAAAGTCGGTTGTTGGGTGACTTGCTGGAACTGTGGTACGAAACTCCCCGAACCAGGAAGGAGCCCCAGAAAACATTAGGTGCCCCCCCTACTGTGTAATTCTGTCCCCGCACGGGTAGCCTGGAATATTTAGTGGGAGACCGGCGATGTACATCATGTGCCATTTGTTCCGTGCCGCCAAAGATGCATGGAGGCACGCCCCCATGCCGGGCTCACCATGAGGACACCATACGAAAGATCCATCTAAGCACAATGGACCCACCATGCACGCCCTATGGACCGACCGTGGACCCGTCATTGACCACTTTGGAGGCACCGTGGGAGTACCATGAATCCGCCTTGGACCCATTACCGAAGTACTATGGAAAGGCCATGGGGGGACCATGGACCCACCTCGGAAGCACCATGCAAGCACCATGGGGCACCATGGATTCACCAAGGACCTACCACATGCCCACAACCGACCCACCATGGACTCACCATGGACCTTCTACGACGTGCCCGGAGCTACATCACGAAACCACATTGGAGGCATGGAAACACCGTCGACTCACCATCGGCCCACCACGGAGGCACCATGGAGTACACCATGACATCACCACGGAACCACTACTGACCCACCATAGTCCCATCACGGAATCACCACAAACCGAACATGGACCCACCAAGGTACCTTGGGGCCCCACGGACCCACCACGGTACCATGGAGGTAACAACCATGGGCCAACCACGGAACAACCATGGGCCCACCATGGCCCGACCCTGGTGCTTCTATGGTGCTTCCATGGTGATTTCGTGGTGCTGCCCATGGTGCTTCTATGGTGGATCTACGGTGTGTCCATGGCGAGTCAATGGGGAGTCCATGATAGGTCCGTAGTTGGTCCATGGTGGGTCCGTGATATATCCCCATGGTGCCTCTATGATACTTCCGTGATGGATCCATGGTGAGGCCATGGTGTACCCATGGTGATTTTGTGGTGTGTCCATCGTGTGCCCGCGGTGGGTCCATGGGTCTATTATTCTCTCCCCTGGTACCCCCATGGTGCCTCCGTTGTGATTTCGTGTGGCTACGTGGTGCTTGCCATGGTGGGTTGACGCTGATGCCATGGTGTACCTATGGCTTTTTCGTGATGAATGATCCATGGTGGGTCCGCTATGGGTCCATGGTGGGTCTATGTTACCTTCAGAGCGCCTCGGTGGTAGATCGATGGTGAGTCTGTGATGCTTCAATTTTCAGACCGTGGTCGGTCCGGAGCAGGTCCATTTCACCTCCATGGTGTCTCGATGGTGGGCCCATGTTGTCGATAGAGGGTTGGGTCCATGGTGGGTCCATGGCACTCGCATTGTTGTGGCACCATGGTGAGTCCGTGGTGGTGCCATGCCGTTTCCATGGTGGGTTTATGGTGCCGTGGTGGGTTGGTTCATGGTAGATCCATGGTGAGTCCATGGCGGGACCATATCGGGACCATGGTGGGTTCGTGGCGGTTCCATGGTGCTTCCATGGTGGCTCCATAGTGTCTCTATTGTTCCGTGGGGCCATGGTGCTTCCGTGGTGGGTCTGCGGTTGGTCCATGGTAGGTCCATATCGAGTCCGTGGTGAGTCCATGGTACTTCCGTTGTGGGTCGGTGGTGGGCCTATAGTGAGCCCATGGTGGATCTGTGGTTGATTCGTGGTGGGTCCTTGGTGGTTTTGTGGTGGGTCCATGGTGGGTCTATGCTGGATCCATTATGCGTCCAGTTTTTCACAAAATGAGGTGAAGGACGTGTTTCATCGCCTCGACGGCGTCATTTCGGGGTTCATCGTGAGGTGATGTACCGGTACATCCTTTTTTTACGTTATCACGAAGGCCCATGGAAGCTTCCATGGCACTTCGTGGCACGTAATGGACCACCATGGCTCTTCCATGGGACAGCTGCTGTGACATTTTTTTCATGGATTTAGCTCTGGCGGCACTTGCATGAAGGCGTTACGAAACTATTATGTGTTTCCATGGGCTTTCATGACACCTCATGCGCCTTCAGGGTCTTCCACAACACTTCCAGCACACCGCCCGTGGGCTACCTGACTCATGATCTTGCCTTACAACGCAACGGTAACGTGTGGCCCTACTTTAAGAAGGTCAGGCTGTCGCAAAGTAGCACGTAGGAATGAGAGCCTCCTTCTTCAAACGTGGGTGTTAGATCGAAGGAAAACAGATACACGCCGTCACGAGGCGGTGGGAACCGTACACGAATCGCCATCCAGAGGAGGTCGGCCATGACAACTGCTCTTCCAGGCCGTCGCAAGTTACCCCTCCCCCCTCCCTTTTCACTTTGAAGAAACGTGACGCTCTGGGGGCTTCAGAGTTGGAGATTGACGGAAAAGAATGATGATTACAGCAACGACCACTCACAGCGGCGTGGTTGGGGGATGCTACTATTTGGTGTCCGAGATACAATGGTTGAATACAAGGAGTCGTACAGCACTGGAGGACCTGGTCTTACCCGCATTATTGCTGGGCACTCATGCTGATCTTAGACGGTTGGTAACACCAAAGTTGTCACTGCTCTATTACGGGGCACATACTGTATTAAATAGGACCTACGGTACACACATCAACTATATATTCCGCCAATTTTACTAACAATATTAAGTCTTACCAGGTATTAACTATGGTGTCCCGGAATTGTCGTTATCGAGGGGTCGCAAAGGCGTTCATTTTGTCAATGCCGTCAATGTTGTTAATACTTTTTCTGTACTAAGGCTGGATGAGCCATGTCACGATAACGGGGATACTGCAGACTGTACCCTGACTACTGCTACGGTATGGGGATCGCTTTTTAGTTCGATAGTTTCAGCCGCTCATAACCACCGGCCCTTGTGACTGCCATCTTTCTTTGCCCCATCAAGTGTTCAAGCGTTTTGGTTTCCCGATACGCACCGCCAAGGGATTGTTTGCTACTCCGCGACAACTATTGGTTGTAAATATTCAATTTCCAGTAAGGTACAGAGTCACTCACCCGAGTGGCGTACCCGCGCTAGTGAAAATAATGGCATCACACCCATCACCAGTCCACCACTACTGCTGTTCGCCCTAGACTTCCACGATGGACGGGGCTCATCACCTAAGGATTGCAAACATGCATTTTATTTGATGGGATCGAGTGACAGTTCCATTGGGACCCCGCCGGCTCTCACGGGCTCCCGCGGCATGCCACGGATCCCCACGAGTTCGCTGTATCTCGCAGCATCCAGCGGGACTTGCCGCGGGATTCCGTGGCATCACGAGAAATCTCGCTGGATGCCGAGTGAGTTCCCAATTGCTTCCACGGGTTCGCACTTGCGATTCCGCGGGATCTCGTGGCATGTTCCGCAACGCGGACTTTCCCGTTGGATGTTCCGCGACGAGCACCACGGATCTCCGTGGTAGCGCCCACGGAAAACCTCATGGTAATCCACGACACTCAGCAGCACCCCACGCCGCGACTTTCTACGTAGCAATTGTAATCCCACGACCTTTGACCGAACGGTTGTCCGCTCCCACCGAATTATGGTGTTTATTTGTTTGACAGCTTCGGGTCACGGCGGCCACCGCCCCCACCACCCTGACCGAAACCCCAACCCTAATCTCAACGAGAGACCGGCTGGGTTGCTGTGGTCTGGGAAGAGTCTGTGTCGCTGTGCCTGGGAAAAATCTAGGCCGGAGAGACGTGGCACCTGAGGCGGGGATCACGGGAACTCTACGGTATCTGACGGAGTCCCGTGCCCCCTCACGAAGGGTCCCCGCAGGATTTTCCCCGTCAACTCCCATGAAACTCCACAGCCTCCCATGACCTTCTTCAGGAGGTGGGGTCGCGCGGGATGCCATGGGATCTCGTGGGATGCCGCAGGGTGCCACCGGGGATATCGGGGGATGTCGCTTGATTTGATCTGGGATGCTGTAGGCAGCTTTTCGATTCCGCGGTATCTCACGTGTGACATGGCAGCATCCCACGACATCCCGCTGAATGTCATGGAACATCCCATGGTAACCCACCCGAAAGCCCGAAAATAAGTTTTTTCGCGAATAAATCAGGGCACACGGTTCCAACATTAATAAAAGACAGGCATACTTGGAAAATATACACCCGACACTCCTACTCTAAATAAACCCCTAGCCTTACCCCAATCCCTACCTGATTACCTCAAAAACTCCAGGAAATGTTCTACAGCGTAAACAAACATAGGAGCCATCCCACGGTAGGGGTTGCACGTCACGGGCCAAAGGTTCCTGACCGATTGAGTTCCCTAAGTAAGTGAGGAACCAGCAGTTAGGATGAAATTTTCAGTCGTATTTTCGTTATAGTACTAGCGCATACAACTGCCGGTCGGGTGGCACGAACAATTCTCTTCCAAGTATTGTATCGGGTGATGTATTGAGCTCCTAATGTGAGGGGCTCAGGAACTTCTGGTGCACCCCTACCGTGGGATGACTCATAGCTATCTTACCGGCCGTCTTAACGAGAAACCATTCAAATGAGAATCGAACAGGGAAAAAAAAGATTTGAATAAACTTTCGTGAAAATTTTGCCTTTGGTGCATCGAGGAAAGCGTCTATCGAAACAAATCGAATAGTGCACAAGGGTCAACGGATACTAGTGGGCAACCAGCGAGGCGAGCGACGGCTCGCGTCCTCCCCGGAACGTCGGGGTCAGCGGGCGATTGTTCCTGTCCGCACCGCCGAAGAGGCTATCGCTCTTGGGACGTCTTGGGTGGCTGGCGCAGCCCCGAAGCCCCACGTAGGCAGCAGCGATGGGGATGCAGCAATCGAACTTCTGAGCGAAGTATTGACCAGGTCGGTACTCGTGCAGTTTGTGAAGCAAAAAGGGACGAAAACTGGGTTTGCGACGGCGTTATGATTGTTTGAGGCGCCGCGGATGGTCGACTCGATGCCAGGGGCCGTCGGACTTCGCGCTGCGGCTGCTCCGGTGGCCCTGTCTCCCGGGAATGGTGGATCTCTCATGTGAAGCAGTCGACGACATGGCTTAAGTTTGCGCGCCTTGCTTCGGTTTCAGTAACATACCACGTCGAATTGGACGAACTCCCAGAATTGAGTAAAATGAAGAGCAAAATAAAGTCCCAAAAGACTCCTCGTCGAACTCGTTTTAGTCAAATCAAACGTCAAAATGCCTGCTTTCTGGTTCAATTTTCAACCAATCAGATGCAAATTAAATCGAGCGAAAAGTATGTTGGCGGGGTATCATAAAAAAGCTCTCTCGTTAAGATGTGCTTTTATTACCTGGTATTTGGTGCCTGGTAGTTTATAAATTGACTGTGCTGCGGGGTTGGATAAACTCCACGCGCATGCCTGGCTTGGAATGCTTCTTTTTCCCCTCAAGGTAATTGTTCTGCAGTACTATTAATAAGTAGCCCAGAGATGCACGTAACGCCTCCCCTCTCGACCTCTCACTGCCCATTTTCGACACGCAGGCATGAAGAGGGTATACGAAAACCGACTGTGAGATAACTTTGAAAACAGTTATTCTTCGTGAATCTGTCCAGAACTTCCATCCCACTCGTACAACTGCTGTGGATGATTCTCCAGCAGACACTACTAGGAACGCGGTGACCTTTCATTTTTGTGTCGTGCGCCCCTGGGTAGTGCGTTTATTGCTGCCCCTTACAGCACTCACTATCCCTTCGATGTCGGAGTTCAATGCGGCGACTTTGCTCACAATACTTACTCACGAAGTGACTACAGTACGATATTCTCCTCATCCTGTAATATGAGGCCCGGTGAGCTAGCTCATCATGCCCACCAGTCTATTATGCGCGTGCAACAAGCGATTAAACACTCACTCATGGCATAGTATCCATTATTATTACGCAGCAGTTGAGTGGTCACAACAGTTACCACGTGGCAACTTTTCGGGTATACTGAGCATCAGGTCCCATGTATTCCGGCGTACGTACTATTCTGCAAACGGCATCGTAAAGTTGGCGGGAGGGGTTGGGTGGATCGTTTCCAACTCAGAACATTGTAATTGCAACAGGTATATGGAACTACCCCGTTATCCTTGAATCTAGCACATACATACCAGGTCTGTACGTATGTGCTGGAGTTCAGTGCAAAAAACTGTACGCCACTGCCTTGCTGTGTAAGCGCAGGGTAGATGTAAACTGATGGGCAAATACAAGCTTCCCACAACTCAGTACGCACATCCATACATAAAGCAGCGTGCACCTATTAATCCTTGCGACCCTACTGTACTTCGTAGCTAAGCTTTGAGCAGCATACCTGGAAAACACCGGCCTTCCGACACATGCATTCGCATTAAGTTCTACCACCGATAGCACACCGGGCCCCGATGCCCTTTGAACCCTGCGACCACTCACCCACCATACAGTACTGTTATGATAGTAATAAGATAACTCTCGCATGCCCTTTTTTTACAGTAGTAACTGAACGAGTTCGAACATGAAGGGGGTGCTACCAGCGTGTTGTTAGGGGTGCCTACATGGCGATAGGCGGTGGTCGCTTCTAGACTCTTATGGACGGCACAATGTCATACACATCCACCCATTTAAAACAGCACAATACTCTATCGATATTGATTTTAACAACGTACATAATGAGGCAGAGCTTGGAGGAGTCTTTTAAACGATCAACGGCTACTATTAAATACCACTGGAATCATAACAGTCGACTAAACCAACCGCTTCGACTACTTCATTCTTCGCAGAGCACTTTGACCTCAAAATTTAACGTCAGTACTCCTACTAATAGTAAAATTACTTTACTACAGTAGTTTCTTCCTCTATAGGCCCCTCTAGACGGAAGTTTAAGGATCGTTGGTTTTCCATGTTTGTCTAAAAGCGTTTATTATGTTCATGCCCAGAGTGGTATGGCTGTTTCGTGCCCCTCACAGCAGGACAGGGCAAAGGGGGCGAGCGCTACAGCAGAGATACGTCGCCTTTTCGAGGAGGGTATCGCGATTCAGACTCCAGCTTAGGGGTCATCAGGAATTGAGAAGGAGCAGGGGGAGAGGAGATGACAGACCCACACTGATGGCGTGGGGATGGAGCTTGGGTGTGGCTTAAGATTTGAGGATAGGAAGTAACGGCTACGTAAAAGGGAGCAACGACAGCACATACATAAAGTATCGTATGCAATAGATGAAGCATAAAAGGACGACGACATAGAAGGCAGATATACCTTTTGCGCATAGGTTTCCTCTACAACCGGGGATTTTGTTTTTCAGGGATGTTTCGATTGGTCGATGTTGAAGCTCTCATGCTGCATATTGTCCGATAGCAAGCCTAAAATTTACAGAGCTCTCTTCGGTAACGATTATTCACGTTGGTAATGGGAATCACGGTAACCAGCCACTACGGGAACACCTTGGTAATTGGTAACTGGTCACTGGACATTACATTCGTTCCCTTGCAGTAACCAGCCACCACGGGAACACCTCGGTAATTGGTAGCTGGTAACTGGACATCACGTTCGTTCCCGTGCGGTAACCAGCCACCCCGGGAACACCTCGGAAATTGGTAACTAGTATCTGGACATGACGTTCGTTCCCGTGCGGTAACTAGCCACCACGGGAACACCCTGACAAACTGATAACCTACGTTTTTGCAGAGCTCTCTTCTTCGGCGTGCTTCTTCGGCGCGTGTGATATACCCGAACACCACACAGAGAACTTCCGCAAGTAAGCATCTTGTTGAATCGTTTCACTTCAATTTCCATATTCAAACATAGACGCATTAAATCAAACTCCGTCTCCCGCCCACTAGCAACAGAAAACCAGTTAAAAAACATGACTGGTCGAACCCGCGGCGGAACATAAGAGGCGACGGGTCTGATCCAAAGCGACATTCAGAAATGAGGAATGAAGATAAGAATATCGACTTACTACATGCACCTTGTACTACAACACATCATTTATTCTTGAGACCAACGCAGAAATAGAAAGAAGACTGATCGTCAACAACAGCCAACACTACGCGGCACACTACGCGCACCTAAATTGCACAATAGAACCCGCAGTCAACAAAGTAGTGTTTCGGGGAAGGAAGAAAGAAGACGCCCAACAAAATACCTTGCCTAAGCTTGCGCCAACACCACGTGAATCAAATACACAAGACAACAGCGTTACCTGCCGCGGCCGCCTCGGCTGCCACAACTTTTTCCTTACACCGAGCGGCTGATGCTTTGTTGGCCGCGACCGCGTC
>JBBMHQ010092839.1:0-10550 GCA_037834295.1 Postelsia palmaeformis | reverse complement strand
AAAGGCTTCTAAATATACTGTGGGGCACGGGGGACATGCCAAACAAACGGGTTCTCGGGTACTCGAACCCGCCGAGAACCCGGTTTTGGGTTTTGGCCACCCCCAAAACCCAGGGGTTTTAAATCAAGTCCGAACCCTTGACGGGTTTTGCCCGACCGGGTTGTACCCGCCGAGTACCCGGGTTTCGATCATCCGGGATACAACTCCAGTACGTACGAAACTCGAACATAGGAAACACAGCATACTGTGTATAATAGACTGTCTGCCAGGGCAGGAGTTCGGGCTTGGGAGCTTCGGCAGCAGCAGCAGCAGCAACAACAGTCTGAAGATAAGACTGCTGTCTACTGCTGTCCTGTGGTGCGGCAGGAGCAGTGATGCTGGTACGAACGCAAAAATATTATATTTTCATCGGCTGCTCAAGCTTGAACTGCTGGTGCTGCTGTTGGAACAACTCAGCCAACATGCAATTGATGCCCAGGCAGGTAGACAGTCGAAACTCAAGCCGTTGCAATGCCGACTCACCGCGCGGCCAGTGCCCACTTGAAGGTCGGGGGCGAGGCACCGTAGTTGGTCAGGTAGTATTCCGCCACAAGCGAGCCGGCGAAACTTGTCGCCCCAAACACCACGACGTCGTAGGTGGGCTTCGTGGTTGCTGCCATAGTGCTTAACTTCAAGAAGGAACTCCTGCGATCCGGGGAGAGAAAAAGAGACGAAGATTGGCTAGCCCCGTAGTGCACGCGTGCGAGAGGGCTCTGGGGCGGTAGGTATGCACTTACAGCTGCTGTGGAGAGCAGGCAATGGCACGCTGCAACTATTGTTGAAGGGCGCATGATGAGTCACACCTAATATTCAACGTTCGAGGAGTTTGTTCCAAATGGGTTTGGTATAGAGGTGAGAGGCCAACTGTTTCCGGGCTGTCCGAAGGGTGTATCCGCCGCGAAGATCGGATCTGCCTGCCTCACTGCTATCTGCTCTGTCCACCGTGAACCAGGAACTGCTGTGAACTGGGCTTTCCTGCTTCGGGATTCGAGATCCATGCTTAAGAAGTGGGGTGTTCACGTCCTCTGGAGGCCAGTTCCTGCTGTCCAAAGTCTGCAAGGTACCTGGTATATCTCTGGCAAACCGCGACCGTGATATCGCTGCTGCTGTGCCTGTCAAAATACAGGACAGCAAGGTCGATATCACGATCGGTGAAGAGGTTTAAGATCGACGAAGAGATTCAAGGTCGGCGGAGACAAAGACTTTCATCGATCGATGCAAACTGCTGCCGAATGCACCCCAAAGTGCGGCAAAGCAAAGACGCATTATGGGCCCCAAATAAAGCCACGGCGACGAGGAGAACATCCCTTCGCGTACCGTCAGTATGCCTGGTCATTAGGAATGTATGAGCCACTGCAAACCGCATATTCGACGGCCCACCACACCATTCAGGATCCCCATGATCGCGAGCTGTCGAAAGACAGAAAACAGACAGACTGCGAACTTTTACGCGAGACCGCCGCAGCCACGTCGGCGCGGCAGTGGCACGGTGCCGAGGAACTATGTCTGACTCGAAGATGGTGTAGACGCCGCTTTGAGAGGGGCGGCCTTCCACGTACGACGAAAAAACAGAGGAACGTGGTAACTCTTTGTTTCGGCATCCTCGTGTGCTGGTGGTCCAATTTCACTGGTAGCACTACCACTGCCGTTGGGGCAACGGTGCCAGTGAATTTCGGCGGGGGCTGTCCCAGCGCATGCAGTGGGCATGGTTACTGCACCAGTCCTAGGACGGAAACCTTTTCCTGCGACCAGGGCTGGGCCGGTTGTGACTGCTCGATCCGTAAGGGGTGTGGAATCCGCGCACCTACTATAGTACACTTGCGTACCAGGTACAGTAGGTACAGCACGATTAACAGTAGCCGTGATGTCGTTCGGGATCTTCAAATCTGTCTCCTTTTTTATTGTATGGCCCGCAGACATTGGCTCTCCCGCGCGCCACCCGACCCCCCGCAGCGGTCGTGCGACCGCGCCATACACGCCCCACACAACACCCTCGGTGTTCCCGTCGAGAAAAGGGGCATCGTAACAGAGGATGGTCTTCTTATCTGTGGCTGTCATGTTGCGCACACTGTACGCACACGTTTTAGGCGCCACCGCGGCGATCGGCCGCCGCGACGGCGATTGATAGAATCCGTTCCATGATCACTCGTACCGCTCTATCGTGAATTGATGGCATTAATAGTGTTGGAGTGCACTTGCTATTTAATAGTAGCACGTTTCAGTTGCTCACAAACAATACATTCCCAGCTCTGATGTACGTGCAGCAGTAGTACGTATACGCACTCAATCCATCACCGCCAGCACTTCGTTGTTTGGCTTTGTCCCCTCGAATGCCCCGCAAGCATTTGCGGATATATTTTACCTGCCTGCTTGCCATTCAATGTCGTCTGCAGGGCTTTGCCCGAGCGGAAACGCGTGGGTGGATCATGCCACTGGCAACAACACCGCGCACGCAGCGCTGACAGAGTGCTCCAACATGGGAGTGTGCGACCGGACCACGGGTCTCTGCTCTTGTCGGTCCGGCTTCACGGGCGAAGCATGCCAGCGCCTGGTGTGCCAAGACCATTGCAACGGGCGAGGAAGATGCATGTCGATGCGCGACGCCGCCGCGGTGATAGACGGGGACCGCCTCGAGTTCGAGGGAGTGTACGAGGGCTGGGACGCTGACATGATCCACGGCTGCCTGTGTGATGAAGGCTGGGAAGGGTATGACTGCTCGCTGAGGTAGGTGGATATTGTTTCAACTCACCCAGTGTTTTATCTTCGGTGTGTAATGCAACTTGGACACACACACGCGTCTGTAATTGTACAAAATATGGGGTTTTACTTGTGGACAGCATAATTTTCTACTGCCACCGATCATCCAGTGGACGGGATAGAGCCTCTTGCCACGGTCGGTGGTCCTACGCAAACATCGTTGTGTTTCTTAGGGTATCACTAACCACCTACAAACACGGTGCTCTCCTATCCAAACGTCTTATCCTGTATATTTTGGGCGTGCTTCGGTTGGGTAGCCAGTGGTACTATTTATACTAACAGTAGAAGGCAAGACTAACGCAATTTGTCATGATCAAAGAGACAAAGTTAACTGACCGAAAAATGGCGCGTGCGAGCTACCTGATACATCAATTGTCCTCGAATTCCTGGATGTTTGCAGCTCTCGACGTACACTCGAGAGGAAGGCGATACAACTCGTATATCCCGAGTAAAGCCTTTGCCGCTCACTTCCAGGAGAACACACCTCCAGCGCCCCCAGTAACCAAGCGCGTGGTTTTTGAAGGTCTTGCCCGAGAGCTGTGGACCCCTACCCAAACGCAACTGGCGTGTCTGAGGAGCAGCTGATCGACTGCCATTGTCCCGAAGAGTGCACGGGGTCACTGCGACTCGGATACCGGGGGCACAGTACTCGCGCGATCCCTTTCGACTCCTCCGCCGAGTTAGTAAAATATCGACTGGAGGTAAGTAAGCCTGGTAATTCGTGCTTTTGCTCAGAGTTGTAATGTTGTAATTATTATATAGATGTGTTTCGTGATCTTGTCCAAGGTCAGGCTTCGAAAAAAATGTTTCTTGTGTTGCGGCTATAATATGATGCATGAATGTATCGGCAGCGAGTTGATCCTAGAAGGCACCCCCGGTCTGCAACGCGCACCAACCGATCGATGCACCCTGCCCCACAGGAGCTCGACACCGTCATTGAGGTCGTGGTGAATATTACCGGGCCTGAGGATATGGTTTGCAGTGGCAGCGATGGTGCCACGACACGCGTTACCTTCCTCTTGCAACACGGATCGCTGTCCAACATGACTGCAGATGTAGGCACGCTAGCTTCCACGACGGGTGCGCCATCTATATCCGTGATCGCCAAAGGACAGGTGATTTTTCGTGGTCTCCCATGGGCGTCTGACTTGTTTTTGCACTTTGAACGGGTGAGTGGGCGTGTGGAAAGTGAGTGCCGCATAGAGGAATAATTCGCAGGTTTGTCCGGCAGCGTACTCCAGCTACTTGTACCGACAGGTCGACGAGGGTTGCTGTGGAAGCGGACAGGCGCGGCTTTAGTATTTAGATCTTCTTACAAGGACGGGGAATCTGTGATGTACTCAACAAGTTGGAGCACTTCCTGTTTGACCATTGCAATGCACTTGGTATTTGTTACAGGTTGATGGCACGTCGAGCGAGATTCCGTATTGGTCTTCGTTGAGCGACTCGGCCTTTCAAAAGTACGGAAGGTACCCCGACCCAAGTATCAACCCTGACGAATCCACGAAACGCAGGCGAGCAATCTCAACTCTCATCTGTGGAGCCAAACCGGGACGAAACATGCCCAAGAATGCTCCGCCCGTGGTTACTGCAACCGCGCCACTGGCAATTGTATGTGCTACTCCAGATTCAGCAGCTCCGACGGGAATGGCGGTTCCGGGGATCTGGGAGATTGTGGGTACTACGATGCGAATGACCCCCCGACCAACTGCACCACGGTCACGCCGAAGTGGGGTTCAAACGAAGCGATCTGTAGTGGTGAGTCGCGCGTATCGTTCGCCTGCGGCGCCAAGCGCTGTGAACGACCCCGACGGTACACTTTTGCCTCGTGAATCATTTACAGAGAACGGCCAGTATCATGTTTTCCTCCCCGGTGTCGGGGTATTATCTAGTGATGGGTAAACGCTGCCGATATCGTCGTGTTTCAGATTATTTTATGTCATGGGTTCCAATAGGAACAAGGCTCTGCGGTGCCCCACAAGAATTTCGTGACCGCCATCGTATTGCCAGGGGCTGGAAACTGCGACGAGACGACGTTTCGCTGCAAGTGTACGGAGGGCTACGCGGGTGGCGCGTGCGAATTAAAGGTGAGCGGTAACATAGATAACCGGCGTCGAATAGAACGCGGCCGCCATGTATATTGCCGGTCACCCCGATGGTCTACTTGTAGAGATCGGTAGTTTTCCTGATTGTCAGTAGAGGAGGATAATTTGGTTTAATTGTGTACACGTCTCGCGTCGCTTGGTACCTGGGGTCTTGGTAATTAAATGAAGCGTGAGGAAAGCATATGGTGCGAGTAAACGCACAAGCTGACGCGAGTCAACGACGGCTGAGAGTGTTGAACCCAAGGCGCCACACTACTTGAACCTTACAGAACTGAAAATTCCACATTAATTCTGACTGACTTGTCCCCGATAACGTGGGCGATATTCCAAAGAGATTGAGGCAGGAACAGGAGAAAATCAGAGCGGACGTAAAGGCCTGTCTTGTGGCCGCACCTCAGGGTGTGAGTTATCTCCCTTGAAAGGGCAATCAACAATCCTCACTTTATCTTCCTCCTGTGCGCACTTGTACCAATGGGCGAACGAAACAGGAGTGCGACAACGGCGTGGCATGGTTCGAGGAAGCAGCGTGGAACGTCTCGTCGGGGGCGGAGGGGGGGCGCACAGGGCTGTCGGTCCAGTGCTCCGCGGGCGGTATATGTGATGAATCTACCGGGAACTGCACTTGTCGGGACGGGGTGTTTGCCGGCGATGCCTGTGGTGTCATGGATTGCCCGACGTGCAACGATGTCGGGGAATGCCAGGATATGGAATTCTTCGCATCGGTGAGCGGTTCGAACGCACTGCGCGCCGAAGAGCGGTACTGGTATGTAGACGTAGGAGAAGCCGATGATTTTGGAGAAAATGTTCCACAGGTGACGCCTGGCTGCAAAACCGAGCGTACTCGTCTCGTGGAAAGGGGCAGGAAGAGTGATAGACTGCTTGTATTTGGTGGTTCTGAAGGAAAAGCGTGCTAGGATAGCTATAGTGCTCGTGTACAGCCACACCGGTACCTTTAAGTCTTTGCCACGGTTGCTGCCGCTCCCCAAAGACGCAGCTTTCACCCTGGGAAATACAGCTGGGTAGAAGCTGGGACGACAAATTTTGTTGATTATGGTGTCCTCTGGCATTTACGGTTCCGATTCGTGGAATCTAGCACCGCACTATAGAGCAAATGCTGCGCCCAACGTGGGTTGCCGCTGAGGAAGAAATATCCCACCAGTTGAGCTTGGATAGTAAACGTGATGTTAGAAAATAATTATGCTCTCACCGTCCCTGCTCGTTTTTTCTCTGCATGCCTAAACTATATCCTTACGCGCGTTGTAAAAACCACCTCGATGTTGTGGCGCCGTTTCCCTCCGGACGCAGGCCGCTACGAGTAACGGGGAGGCACAGCCGTACACGTATGACCTGTGGGACGCTAACAAGATGCGCTCTTGCTGGTGCAACCACTCCATGTCCGTCAACAACGCCTTTACCGGCACATCGACAACCTACCGCGGACCCTACTCCCTCGCCGATACTGACTTTTACGGCTATAATTGCAGCCTGGGAAGGTCAGGCCTATGGTACCGAAACAATTTGCAAGTGCTCCCTGTGTGTGGTAGAAGCAGACCCTATGTGATTCAAGAACATTACGAACGACTGCCCCCTTCGCAGTGGTGGTGGCGCCCATTTCTTGCCTGCTGCCGCACCCCTGCCGTCGAACCTAAAGGCCGTACCAATGGTTACAGCAGCCAGAGGAGAAACGGGGTTGCGGTTGTGTAGCTGGTCAAGCGCCGTTGCTTTCCCTCACCCCGGCAATATGTCCAACCACTTAACGCTCATCTCGAAAAATAATGTAAAAAAAACCCCGCAACCCCGCATGCAACGGTCGTTTCCCCTGCCCCCCCCCCCTCCCCTCTCCACCTCTCGCGTTTTTCGGACCGTAGATGTCCCACTGGTGACCACTACCACACAGATGGAGTGACCGACGTCCAGCGCGTGAACTGCACGGGAGGTTCGGGCGTCTTTACGCTCATCTTCCGGGATGCGTCGACGGCGGAGCTCGGCTATGATATTAACGCTGTGGACCTGGAAGCCGCGCTCGAGACGATCCCTTGGTATGAGTGAACTGCATACGGGTGTTTCCGTCTACTTTATACGAAGTATCAAGTCTTTGATTACAGAGACGGCGTCAAGAACATGAAGCATCTTATCCATCCCCGGGTTTCTTGATGACTCTAATCTCTGGGGGTTGTTTCGGTGTAGTTAGGTACGCCGCTGTTCTGACCCGCGGCATTTGAACCCTTTCGCTAGTTCGCGCGTCAGCTGAGAGCGAGTATTTCAGCGTAGTAGTTCATCTACAGCAAGAAGCTTGTGATTATCTTCGCATTTAGCCGTCCGCACTCTCTCAGCGGAGGTCTGCACCCCGACTTTGGAGTGCTGCAATGGACGAATTGGTCGAAACGCGGAAGGCACAACACGAGACAACAACAACCCCAACTGGAGATTGCACTTACGACAGCTATAACTTCTACTCCGCACAAACAACTGCAGCCCTTAAAATTGGGTCGCGCTGCTTATCGGGTGTGTGGGGACATCGGGGGCACCAGGCAACAATCGTAGACAGCCAGAAACGACTCACGATGTGCTTTGGTGAGTTCGACGTTGCGAGCCAGCAGCAAAACACGAGTCGCGAACCCGGAGAATAGTTCGCTCCGCCCGCCGATGCCTAGTCCTATGGTCCCGTCACCGATGACAAAATAGTTTCTACCAAAGTATCGCTGGCTTCCTCGCGAAGGGTTTGAACTATGAAGCTGGCGTACTCGAAAAAGTTCAGACAATACATGTTTGCAATCCCGTGAGAGGTAATACAAAGTTGGACTGAAACAAAGGCAAATAAAGAGCTAAACATCCCTGTATTCTTGTATAATTGGAGCGGTTTGCTGATACCGAGAAATCATGGACCTTGTTCGCAAATCCCTTCCTCCATTTCCAGGCATTTTGTACATTTTTGGCGGAACGCCTACACGTGCCTCATCAACATATTTATGTTGTAACATGGCGTCTTAGCTCAATTCGTACCATAGCCTCTGACCAATGATACCGCTCTGTTGTGGCACGATATTATACCCGTACCTGTTGTTTCTTCGCCACCTTCTGAATATCGTCGCTTGTTCGTCTCTCATCATTTCCGCGGGTTGCCTCTCATCTATGTTATCCCCAAACGTCTAGCCTAGCCCCCTAGGGGTTCTGCTACCGTAGGCTCTCCCGTGGGAACGTTGCGTACGATTCCACCCCCCCCCCCCCCCGATAATGTCTATGTCATACGTTTTCGGCCATGTATGAGATCGAGTACATCTGTTCTATCGGGTGCATTCCCCCCCCCCGACAATGATTAGGCGCCTTTTCAAGCTATGAATATCGTGTCACGCGAATGCTTGACCCCCCTCGACGCCGCCAATGCCGTTACCCCGATGTCTCTGCTGGCCACGGCCGAAGCTTCCATCCAAGGGACTCCACGAGAACGTTCATGGCCGTAACACCGACATGGCGGGTCGCCGCCCCCCGCCCCCCGCTCGGAACGAGTGCAACGTGTATCGCTCGTCCTCCATGTCCACTGCTCGCAAATGATACTGAAACTTCATGGTTATCTGAGCCGGAGTCAGCGCCAGGTGCCCCTTAGCTCCACTTTCTAGGACGCTTGGAAATACCATCGCTGGACCCTCCGCAAGTGCTCACTGCATAGACACTGATGATCGCTGGTACTCGATCATGGCCGCCACTGCAAAAATTTCGTGGCAGTCGGCGTTCCTCTTCTTCACCACTACCGCTTGAGAGAACTCCCGTAGCTTTTACCACCGTGGCCTTAAGTTGACACACAACACATAGTTATATGTAGAAATGTGACGAGCATAAGCTTCATGTTTACCCATCTGCCGGAACATCGAAAGCGAATAAAGGCAAAACGTATCACACGACTTTAAACGTTATAGGCAAGCGGGGATGTCGTGGAAACACGTTTTTTATCGTATCGCGAGTCATTGAGACCCGTGGTCATTTTTCCTTTGGGCGCATTTTGTCCTGGCATTTCCCACGCACCCGGGTGCGACTGATGGGCGGGTCGAGAGGAACAGAATCAACCCGGTCAGTGGGAAAACCGGTACGCATCCCGCAGCCGTATGGACGAGACCTGTGTTATCATCCATCAAGCACAAGCGTTGTCGCTATGACCAGGGTGCAGTCTCACGGTTCTTCTCAGCAGTATGATGTGCGGCCCTTCTACCTCCTTGTTAAAGACATAGCAATTCCGTCACGTATGTGCCCCGAACCTACAGGGAGTTATGTACGTTCGGGACACGGACTGGCACGGTTATCTCTTTTGATCCCCCAGCTAAGGGATTAATGTCGGGGAGCGACTACTCTTACTGTACTCGCGAATGTTTCATGCATTGACCACGGGTGTGCATTGAGCGACTCTGTTTTTATTGTCTCATGGGCGTTCCTGACATAAGCCCGGGCGCCACCGCTGTACAGGATTCTTGATGTCGAGGTCACCTTTTCGAACGGGGCTTTTGCGTGCAACGATACAGAATGTGAGTAACAGAGCGCTTGGTTTTTGTGCCTGCTTCATTCGTCGCCGTTGGTTTCGGGGCTTCAACACGCAACAGTACAATGTCACGTACGTACGCATCTGCACCGCCTGTATTGCGCCATACCCTGAATAGACTACTTCATTCTTGATCAACATTTTGACGTGATTGTTTTCGAAAATTCTCCGTTTCTGGACCTACCCAAAGTGCTCCGGGAATTTGTCGCGAGAAAAAACTCTGATAAGGTGCAAATGCCCTATCAGAAAAGCCATTGCGAGTTGCGTAGATGTTGGCTTAGATACGCCTGCTTTCGTTCTTTTTGCATGATTTCGCCACATTATGGTCGTGCGTACGCTTATGCTGCAATAGTTTAGCAGCGTCCCACCAGCAACACCCCCGGAAGGAAAGAAGCGCCACCTTGTCTTTAACCGCTCCATGATTTTGCGCGCCGAGACAGACATTGATATCGAGTTCGTGACAGAAAATGGAGACCTTCCCCTGATCAAGTCGGGCACCACCTTTCTCGTCATGGATGTGAGTGATTGCGTTGAGTCGCTTTCGTTGCAATACTCTGCGGTCATCTGCTAGGTCAGAGCGCAGCGAAACACATTCCCACACAACCAGGGACCCCGCAAACCACGTGGATAGAAGGGATGGTTTTTTGTTGTGATCGCGAAGCGCTCAAAAAGGTAATCGATTGATACCCCATCCTCACCGGTACGCATCGACGTATCCTATTAAACAGGTGGCATGTAGCACCAGCTGCCGTTGTTCGGATAAAGTAACGATTCGTCGTGCTGATAGCGTCAACATATTGTCTGATCTGACTAGACTCCTCCCCCCTTCCCCCACCTCAAAAAACGATGTAACCCCCCCTCACTCATTCGACGCTATCGCCCATATGCAAGGAAGTCCGCCGCACAAGTAGTTCTTAGTAGGATGCAGCTCACCCTCCATGCAACTCGCCCTACGCCCAGCGGTGCTTCGCGCTTGGTGCAAGCAATGCCTACTTGGTCGGTGGAAACCCGACGTGCCCCGTCCCGACATTATAGGGATGCAAAGGTCTATGGTCATACGACTACGGCCATGCATGATGTTGAGTGGGGGGGGGGGGGGGGGGGGGGGGGGGGGGGGGGGG